>JAFEMH010003024.1:0-295017 GCA_022495995.1 Adenophora triphylla var. japonica | reverse complement strand
CGGGACCGGGGTAGGCGGGAGGCGACGATGGCTAGGCTATCCACTTCGGACATCCGTTTGGTGGATACCTCCTTTGGAGATTGCGAGACTAGGAGGATATTTCGGGAGTCTTATCTTTGTGAGGGTTAAGGGAGTTACTGGCGAGTAGATCTGCATTCCTGCTTGGTATCAGGCAGGTTTGGGGCATTATTGGGAGCCATTTGAGCGTTAGGAGGACATCAGGACCATGGAGGTGATGTCATTGGACATGAGAGATCCGGACGGCTTCTCATTCTTCTCGAGGGCTTGGACATACAGCTGCTTTCCCGCTTTGGGGCTATCTTCGGGAGGCGGGAAGAGCACGAATCTTGACAGTTTGTCTACTTGGGTGAGTCTGAGAGGGAAATGGGAGCGACTCGGGTCATTACGGGGAGAGACGTCGGGCTTTATTGGGGACCGGCGTGACTCGAGTAGGACTCACGAGGCGAGGCTAAGGCGAGTCACCGCGTAACCGGTCGGGTGACACGATCGGGGATATGGAGGCTCGATACAAGAGATTGTCCGAGGTCGCTCCTTTGGCCGAGACTCGGGAGGAGGAAGTGCGGACTCGTGCTTTCGTGTAGATGAGGGCACTTATTGACACGCGGGTTTGGGTGGAGGCTCGAGTGAGAATACCGGAGATCGGGATGAGGACAATGCCGACCTTATAGAAAAGAGTAGAAAGAAAACTCGAGCGTGAAAGTCCGAGGTAAAGGGAAGAAGACCAAGTTAAGACTAGAGTCTCGACTCTTACGCATTTTCGATGCGAGGTCAAGGTCCAAAGTCAATGTCGGAAGTTAAGATCTCGCCAATTTCTCCTTTGTCGGAATTTTGGCGTAGTTCCTCTTCCGATTTATGACGACTAAGGCTTGACACTTCACGAGGGTATGGCAAGCTGAGGCTATATGACACGGATCTAAGACCAAAAACCAACCAAAAAGTCACGGTTTTTCGAAATGTGTGACACAGTCGGTCCATTACGTGTGGTCGACAATGGCCGATATGGGAAGAGGTTGGGATGATTCCGTGCGCGCCCGGGAGCATCGTAAGGCAATCCGTATTTGCTAGACTTGGAACCACCCTCGGGTTTTGAAGGACGTGCGTGCAAAGTGTCACGGGATATATCGGGTGCGCGTGGTGTGCGGTCTCCTAAAAATGTTCCTTTTTGGGAGTTAAGCAGAGATTTTAATGAATGTGCTTTTAAAGGAATGATTTTCGGGACGGGGGAAAATGCGGCACGTAAGCATCGTAAATTTTCTAAGGAGCCCAGATCGATCCATGTGGAGCCGAACTCCAGCCCCAAGTGCTAGATTGACCGCCAGATTAATCCATGATTTTTTCCTGGTGGAATTGCCACGCGAGGTCGCCCTTGGTCGGGAGATCCAAGGAGGATTGAGCCGTACGGCCGCATGGATCAATTTTTCGGTTCCACTCCTTTGCTATTTTCGGGTTGTTTCCTTCGTTCAAAGTATGCACGAGATTCAAGATGAAAATGATGCAATGCAAAGGTAAAGAAAGCAAGCATGATTAATGGAAATCGGCCGACGGGAGTCTAACCCGCTCGAAAGGGAAAAGCTTTCTTTTATTTTTTCAAAATTTTTTTTCGAAAAGGGATCTTTAGTACGTGGGATTGTTAAAAATGTAATCTTTTGAATCAAAGGTGCATCCTTTGCACCTAAAAACCCCATTTTTCAATAAAAATGTCATCTTCATGCATCCTTTGCATGTAAAAATTCAATCTTTATGATAAAAATGCATCCTTTGCATATGAAAACCTTTTTCAAGCATCATTTGCATTAAAGATCATATCTTTATTCCAAATTAGCATCCTATGCTTTTCAAAATACCATCTTTATGCATCCTTTGCATATTCAAATACCAATTTCTTCATAAAAAATGCATCATTTGCATAAAAATCATGTCTTTATGCATCCTTTGCAAATAAATATCATTTCTTTAAATCAAATGCATCCTTTGCAACCCAAAAATGTCATCTTTTCATTAAAAATGTCATTTTTACATGCATTCCCCCATGTCCCCATTAGCAATCTCGGAACAGACCGGTGTAAAAGATCCTATCTTTACATCGTTCCTTCCATAAAGGTTTCATATTTTCTTTAGAAAGGGACACCCTTGAACCCTATATCTCCGATTATCAGTTAAGATGAGTATGAAGCATCCATGCGAGCTCGACCGTCTTAAAGTGTAGGATTGATGGGCTAAGGACCCTCTTTTCTAAAGAACCTCATCTTTGACTATAAAAAGAGTCATTCTCTCGATCATGCAAAGTCCAGAGGTTAAAAATGCAATGATCACAAGTCCAAGATGAGGACGGGATCATAATCCCGAATACATAAAATCCAAGAAATCGGCGACAACCAACAAATGGTTTGTACGTGGGAAGAGCGACTTGGGACATTCCCTCCTTTATTTTCAAACACATGCACACAAGAAAGCACGATTAATGGGATCTTGGGAGACTTGCTCCGGCAAGGCACCTTGGAGTGAACGACGATCCGTTCTTCCCGAGGGTAACTTAACCTCCCGAACCCATAAAACCTTTTTTTTTTTCAAAGTTTTGAGGTAATCAAAATGGTGTGGCGACTCCGTTTTTTTTTCAAATTAAACCGGTTGTCTTCAAACTCGCGTGAATTTCCAAAAAAAACACAAAAATTTGGGGCACACATTCCACGAGTTTGGCGACTCATTGGGGACACCCCAAAGGAGAAAAGCTTTATTTTCAAAACAAAAATCGATACTCGGTATATAGGTGGAAACCACTTACCCTTCCTGTACACTCCCTGATGTGGGAGTTGGGATAACCGGTGGTTTAACAATCCCACGTACCAGTATCCCTTTTCGAAAAAAAATTTGAAAAAATGAAAGAAAGCTTTTCCCTTTGAGCGGGTTAGACTCCCGTCACCGATTTCATTAATCGTGCTTGCTTTCTTTACCTTGCATTGCATCATTTGCATCTTGGAATCTGTGCATACTTTGAACGGGAAACAACCCGAAAAATAGCAAAAGGAGTGGAACCTGGAAAATTGATCCATGCAGTCGTACGGCTCAATCCTCATTGGATTCGGCCGGGCGACCTCGGTGGCAATTCCACCGGGAAAAATCATGGTTAATACAGCGAGTCCTAGCGGGTTGGGGCTATCGGCTCCATGATTGGCCAGGGGCTCCCGAAGAAAAATTTACGTGCTTACGTGTTGCATTTTCCCCGTCCCGAAAATCATTCCTTTAAAACACATTCATGAAAATCTCTGTTTTAACTCAAAAAGGAACATTTTTAGGAGACCGCACACTACGCGCACACGATATATCTGTACACTTTGCACGCACGTCCTTCAAACCGAGGTGGTTCGAGTGCGATCACGGACAGCCTTACGATGCTCCCGGGCGCGCACGGAATCATCCCAACCTCCCGTGGCGGCCGGTGTCGACCAATGCACGGTCAGGTGTCACACATTTCAAAAAACCGTGACTTTTTGGTTGGTTTTGGTCTAGTCCGTGTCATATAGCCCAATTGCATACCCTCGTAAAGGTCAAGCCTTAGTTCATAACGGAAGCCAAGATTTTCGCTCAAGCGGAACTGCCAAAATTCCGACAAGGAGAAATTGGCGAGATCTTGACTCAGACATTGACTTTGACCTTGACACACGGAATGCGTAAGAGTCGAGACAGAGTCTTTGCCAGCAAATCAAAAGATCTTTCGCTCAAGCGAAGCTACGCAAAATTCCGACAAGGAAAAATTGGCAAGATCTTGACCCGGCATTGACTTCGATTCTAACTCACGCCGGCGTATGCAACGAAGTTCAATGTGACAACTGTGTCATCCGGCTTTTGCCGCCCGAACCATGCCTATTATCTTCTCGGACATTACCGAAAGTCAAACGTCATTCGCTCAAGCGAAATTACGCAAAAATTCTATCAAGGCGAAAGACGAGACTTTCCGTGTATTGCCTTGACTATAATCCGCATCGCTCGTGCGTTGAAAGTTCCTATGACCCGCTAGACCCGTTAGGAGCGTTCTTTACTCTCGGTCGGTGGGATCCGCGTGCCCTATAGGACCACCTTCGCCGAATTTGTCCACTGGGAGGTCGAAATACGGGTGGAATACGAGGGGCTTATAGACGTAGTGACGGAACCCAGTTGATCCAGGATCTAGAGTAGTTGCGAAAAAGAAGGGCAAATCCACCTTTTCCAACCAAATAGATATTAATAAAAGACAACATTTTAAGTAAGCTGGAAGATTCTAATTTGCATATTGCACGAGCCTTGGCTAAACACCTACCCGAGTCTAAACCTTTCCTATCCCTTTCCGCGGCGAGAAAGAAGTGGGTGAGAACACCGGGTCGGCTGACTTGTTAGCGCGAATTCTCGAACGGTTCGCGAGAATCCTCGGTTTTGCCGGCTTTCCGGTGTCAAAATGGCCAACATGGTAGTCAACAATGGTAATGACCAAGTAGTCGGAGAGGCCATCCCGGTTCAGCCCAAGCCCCATATATGGTATGATGTATGCGGCTGCGAGGATATGTCTAGAGTATGAGTATCAAGAATGGATTAATGAAGACGCTCCTTCGAGAAAGAAGAAGAAGAGAAAGTCCACGCAGAAATTAAAAGAAAGGTATGAAGCCAGGAGACAAGAGCGTCGGAACTCTAGGGAGCCTTCGGCAAGTTCGATTACTATGTCGGTTATGCCAAACAGCCCGCCAAGGAACCCATCATTCAAAGCACGATCCGGCTGATACCCCACATGGACGGTGATCCTCTTGAAAGCGAGAAAGTGCTGAATTTGTGGCCATCGTGAAGTTCAATGAGAAGCTAGCGAGATCTAGAGAGCGAGAAAACTGAGAAAGCCTATTGAATACGTAGCCGGTCAAGGAAGAATTAAGATCCCCTACGAAGAAGACTTCATCGACATTATCCAGGCCAACCCTCCTGTTGGCTATCTTGACATAAGGACGTGGTGTCCAAGATCGGTAAAGAGAAAATGAGTTATCGGCGGTGCATTGATAAGATGAGTCGAGACTCTTCGGTCAATGAGCCCGGTTGTCACGGACGAGCTCGGCGAGAGATTGCATCAAGCTACTCTAGCTCCCCTCACTATCTTTCCACGATACCAGGCTGTCAATGATTTAGGCAAGTTTTTGATCAATTTGAAGTCTCCAACTTTACGAAGAACGGCGACAAAATTGCTACTCCCAGGCAACAAAGCAAGAAGGAGTGAGATCCGGTCCAACCCTTGTCAAATACCCTCGAGTCAATAAGTAGTGTAGGGTCCAGTCGGTAGCGTCTATTCGGTCGAGTCGGGAATCTTTGAATTCCAGTCCTACGAGTCATCCGAAGGCCTCACGCTGAGGACTATCAAAATGTAATCGATGTCATCTTTCCCCTTATTTTGAATGAAATGACGGATCTTTACGAGTATCCTCTTATTGCCAACTTAACAAATGATAAATTAACTCAAAACTTAACAACGGTTAATAATGAATCATTTGAACAAGATGCAAACACACTAAATGAACAATACATTAAAGAAATCTTTAAGCGGGTTTCGGAAAAAAGGAAAACCGGGCCCAAGTGAGGAGGTTTTGACAAGTGTGAACTTGGGTGCTTGTCGAGGAACCTAAAGAGACACGAGATCGGAAACTTCTTCCGGGGGGTTGAACGGGACGGGCGATCGATGCGCTCGGAGAATACGTTGACGTGTTTGCATGGTCATACGAGGATATGTCGGGGCTAGAGCAGTTCGATAGTAGAGCACGAGAATCCCTCTAGCACCGGATGCTAAGCCGGTAAAGCGAGCGAGGAAGATCAAGCGAGTGGTCTCTACGGGTCAAAGAAGAGATTGAGAAGCTCTGCGGGTAGGATTCATCGAGTCATCGAATATCCGACATGGTTATCCAATATTGTGACCGTCACCAAGGCCGATGGGAAGGTGCGGCTTCGGTGTGGATTTCCGAGATGCGAACAAGGCCGGCCCAGGACGATTACCCTTTGCCAAACATAGACATCTGGTGGACTCCACTTTGCCCACTACGAAGTCAAATCCTTCGTTGATGGCTTTGCGAGCTACAACCGAGATCAAGATGGCCGAGGAAGACCAAGAAAAGACGGCCTTCACCACACCGTAGAGGAACTTTTTGTTATACGGTGATGCCATTTGGGCTTAAGAACGCCGGGGCTACTTACGAAGGCGGCGGCCGCGCTTTTTCATGACATGATCCACAAGGAGATTGAGGTCTATGTAGACGACATGATAATCCACTCCAAAGGCGAGGATGGGCAGCACTTTGTTGACTGCGGAAGTTCTTTGAGAGGTGAGACAACATTCCATGAGACTAAACCACGCCAAATGCACCTTCGGAGTAACAAGGGGAAAAGTGCTTGGGTATATGGTCACGGAGCGAGGTATTGAAGTTGACCCCCAAAGATCAAAGCCATTATGGATATGAGGCCACCTCGAACCCGGACGAAGTCAAGAGCTTTATGGGAAAAGCTGCCGGTACATCGGCCGTTTCGTCAATCGGTTGACCACTATGTGCGAGCCCATCTTCAAGCTCATGAAGAAGAACGTAGACACGAGAATGGACCGAAGAATGCCGGGATGCTTTTGACCAAATCAAGGCATACTTAGTACATCCTCAGATGCTATGCCCCCACATAGACGAAACCTCTTGCTCTATCTCACTGTCAACGATACGGCGGTTGGGGCTATGCTTGCTCGGGAAAAGAAAGACTCTCGGGTAGAGAATGCCATTTACTTTGTCGTAGGAAGGCTGCGGGAAGTGAGCTCAATTACTCGGCATGTGAAAAGACACTGTGCGGGAGGCAGTGCAGGTAGTCGGCAAGTTGAAGCATTATATACGCAAGCCCACCTGTGAATTTGGTCTCAAAAATGGACCCCATCAAGTACATCTTTGATAAGCCTTCCCTCTCGATGCGTCTAGCAAAGTGGTCCTTCTTCTTAGCGAGAATACGACATCAACTATGTGACCGGAAAGGCCATCGAGGGTCAAGCGTTGTCGAGACCGCTGGCAAACTTCCCGATAATGAGGACGAGAGGGCACGAACCCCAATTCCCGAGATGAAGGGATCTTTGCGGTCGAGCACGAAAACCGATGGCAATTATTCTTTGACGGAGCCGCTAACAAAGAGGAAACGACATTGGGATGCTCTTGGTCGATCCGAAAGATGAGCATACACCCATAGCCCTCAAGTTGAACTTCCACCGCCACGAACAATGTTGCCGAGTACGAAGCCTGCATTGCTGGTTTGGAAGCTGCCTTAGAAAGGAATGTCGAGGAGCTCGAAGTTTACGGAGACTCGGCCACGATCATCAACCAGGTTTCCAACAAATGGAAGGCTGTGGACCCTAATCTACAGCGGTATCATGCCCGTATGGAGGAGTTATTTGGACGGTTCGGAGAAGTGACCTTCCACTACTTGCCGAGGGAAAAGAAGCAGATTCGCAGATGCCCTAGCTACTCTAGCCTCATTGGTAGAGATCCCCGAGGGAAAAGCCATAAAACCCTTCCGAGTGGGTAGAAGAGAAGCTGACCTTGTTGTGAAGTAGACACAGGACCCGAGCCTATAAAGGAACCCTGGTACAATCAAATTTACCGGTTCCTCAAAGATGGAGAGTCGGCTTTCAGAGACGAAGAAGGTAGACCAAAAGAAGGTGTCGAGCCAAGAGCTTGCAAGCCTTGAAAAGGTTGGCCTCCCATTATGTCATTCTAGGAGGCAACCTATACAAGAAGCGGTACCAAGGACCACTCCTCTTGTGCGTCACTCAAGAAAGGGCCAAAGAGTTGATGGTAGAAGTCCACAATGGTCCCTGCGGTCCTCATATGAATGCGAGCCCACGATGCAAGTGATCCTCGGAATGGGTTACTCTTTGGATTTCCATGGAAGCGGTCGTGTCCCGGCACGTTCGAGCATGTGACAAGTGCCGGCGGTTTGCCAACCTCAACCATCTCCCGCCTCGTGGCACATCCCTGTACCGCATGACGACTCCTTGGCCGTTTGCAACTTGGGGTATTGACGTGATAGGGAAAATAGCCCGGCGGAAGCAATGGGCATGAATTTGTGCTAGTAGCCATCGACTACTTTACCAAGTGGGTAGAGGCCAAGTCCTACAAGGTCCTCACTTCCAAGAAGGTTGCCCGGTTCATCAAAGAAAACATAATGTGCGAGATATGGGGTGCCCAACAAGATCATTTCGATAATGGGTCGCACTTTGAAGGGGCTGCGATAGGTTCTTTGTCGAGTTAAGAATCACTCGCCATAAGTCGTCACCATACGAGACCTCGAGACTAATGGATCCGTGGAAGGCTGCTAATAAGACGCTCGAACGGATCATCCGGGAAAAATGGCCACCCGTGGGTCGCGATTGGCCAAAAAGGCTGCACTTGGCACTCGGGGCAACAGTAACGTCTGTCGAACGGCTACGGGAGAAACTCCTTTTGCCCTAACCTACGGGATGGAAGCAGTGTTACCAGTGGAGTTGGAAATCTCGTCGTTAATGGTCCTCCTGGAAAACAGTGTCAATGAAGTAGAATGGTTGCGCAGTCGGCATGATGAGTTGGCTCTGCTTGATGAGAGAAGGCTAAAAGCCATGGAACACACCCGAGCCTACCAGAGGCGGATGGCCAGAGCGTTTGACAAAAAGGTTAAGGCCAGAGACATCAAAGAGGGTGACTTAGTGTTGAAAGTGAAGCCCCCTACCAGAGACAACCCCCTGGGAAAATGGGAACCCGTTTGGATCGGCCCTTATGTGGTGCGAGAGATACTATCGGGAGGAGCCATGAAGCTTGCGGACACGGACGGCAATCCCTTTGTCCACCCGGTCAACGGTGATAAGCTCAAGAGATACTATGTCTAAGAAAAAAAAAATGCAAAAAGAGTAATACCCACTAAGTGAAAATCCCAAAAGGGCGGTCTAGGCAAAAGACGGGGTTGCACATAAAAAAAAGAAAAAAAGTGCAAAAAGAGTAATGCCCAGCTAGGCTGAAAACCCCAAAAAGGGCGGTCTAGGCAAAAAACAGGGCTGCACATAAAAAAATATAGTTCACCAGAATGAACTACGAAGACCTGAGCCCCTTAGTCTTTCTTGTAAAAGGGGAACGTAGGCAGCCATATATGGTTCGGTCTAAACAATAAAAAGGGCAATCAAGCTTCCATGAAGTGCGTCCTAAAAAAATAATAAAGGGTATTTCAGTTTTCATAAAACGGGTCCCAATCAATAAGACATTTGAATTTCCATGAAATGTGTCTTGATTAATTTCTAAGATAATATTTCTTGTTCATTACAAGTTAAAAATTTCTTGATGAGTTCAAGCACGGTCTACTCTTGACTCTGCTAACCTGCTACAAAGATCTAAAATACAAAAAAATGCCTAAATAAACTAATGTGTTTGCAAAATGGCAATAAGGGAATCCTAAGAAAAAGATTCGGTCGTCATTCGCCGAATCTTCTTTGGTCTTCTTCCCTTTAACTCGACCCCGTCGAGTTTTCTTTCTCTTCTTTTCTATAAGGTTGGTATCCCTCATCCCGATCCTCCGGTATCCTCACTGGAGCCTCTACCAAACCCGTGTCAATAAGTGCCCTCTCTACACGAGCACGAGTCCGCACTTCCTTCCTCTCGAGTCTCGGTCAAAGGAGCGACCTCGGACAATCTCTTGTATCGAGCCTCCATATCTCGATCGGGTCACTCCGGTGGTTATGGCGACTCGCCTTAGCCTCGATCTCCCTCGTAGTCCTACTCGAGTCACGGTCGGCCCCCAATAAAGCCCGACGTCTCTCCCCCGAATGACCTCGAGTCGCTCCCATTTCCCTCTCGTACCGGTACCCAAGTAGACAAAGTGGTCAAGATGGTTCTCTTTCTCGCTCACGAAGATAGCCTTGGGTGGGAAAGCAGTGTATGTCCAAGCCCTCGAGAAGAATGAGAAGGCTGTTGGATCTCTCATGTCCAATGACATCACCTCCATGGTCCGGATGTCCTCCCAATCGCTCAATGGCTCTCGTAATGCCCCAAACTGCCCGGATACCAAGCGGGGAATGTAGAAGGATGACCGGCAGAACCACTGGAACCCTCACGGCATAAGACTCTGAAATATCCTCTTGGTTCGCAACCTCCAAAGTGAGGTATCCACCAACGGATGTCCGAAGTGGATAGCCTAGCCATCGTCGGCTCCCGGCTACCTCGGTCTGTTGCCTCGGTGCACCTCTCCGAGAAATCACCCAAGGGCACCGAGTCGGCAAAGCCCCTGGCAAAGCCCCGAGCCTCTCTGCAGCCACAAAGTCGGCATACTGGACTCCTGGACCTCATGAAATGGTCTCCCTAGCCATCTTGTCAATGCCATGAAGGGTCTCACCCAAAACCGGTGGGACAATGTCCTTCCCGGCCCTGCGATCTCGACCATGTCCAAGAGACCACCATGACAGATCCCCACGGACTCAGCGGTGAACAAAGCAGAAAATATGCAAAGGATAAAGGCATCCATAGCCACTGTGGTCGCAGCCATAGCCGGAGACCCAAACCTGCCCGGGATACCAGAAAGGTCAATCCTGTTCGGGGCTATCATCATCCCCTCAGCCTCTTCCAAAGAAATCTGCAGAAAAGATGCAATCTTTGCTGCCACCGGCACGTCTCCGATCAGCGGAATAGATATAGCCTCAATTTCGGGACCCCCAATCAAGGCTCGGAAGTCTTCATGCGTTGGGACAATCTCGTTGTAAGAAAAGCAGTAAACGTGTCTCCGGACGTCCCAAAACTTTGCTGCTGCTCTCAAAAGGTCCCAATCAGGCGGGAGATCCCTCAAATGCCATAAAGACTTGATATTGAAGGAAGAATCAAGCAGCCCCTTGTGAGATTGGAAGTTGTGCTTCACCCACGATTGAAGAACGGACAGAAAACGGTCTCGCTTCTCCCTTTGCAATCTGACGGGCTTCTCCATCGCAAAATGACCAAAGATAGTGTCTTTAAGTCCAAAATGTGCTCTGGGAACAATTGGGACAAGTCTAAGTTGAGAATGAAATGAAATGGCCAAGCCTTGCTTTTATTCAGAAAATAACCAGTTCAGACAGAACTGTGAGCCGCACGGCCTCATTTACCCTTGGGATCTGTCCGCACGGCTACATTAGCCATCTGCAGAAAAAAATCTGCAGCAACCAAGTTGCTGTCCAAAGGGAGTTTTTACCCCACTTTCTCAACCAAGACCTGTACAAAAACATGTCCAGAAGCCATTCAAGCATTTATATATCATCATATATCATTTTGGCCCAGTTTCAGCCCCAATTCCAAGCAAAAAACTGCCCCGAGGCTCAGATAATATGCAAATTTAAAAAGCATAAATTAGAAAAGTAAATAAAGCATTAATACAATGTCTTCGCCCCATCGGCGCCCAAATAAAGCAAAAAATAAACAAAGTGTGCATAAAATGTGTCCATTGTTTGTTTTGTTCCTAATTCCATTCTAGAGACCTCCTAGGCCTCCGATTCTTCTTCTTCTTCATCGCTGCTCAGCTCATAGACGCTAGCCTCCCTCATCAAGTCCTCCTGGTCGCTCACATCAGACAGATAGACATTATCGTGCCCGTACTTAGCCAGCTGCTCCAGAATGTCAGCATTGGGTCCCCGCCCCCGAGGCATGGCACTGGAAGAGTACTCCGAGGCCGATGAGGTAGACGCTGTGCCCCCGACATGCCTTCTCTTGCGCCGGGCTCTGTGCGTCAGCCGCCGCCTTTGAAGCGCAGCCGGCTTCCTCAAAAGGGACCGGCACATGCCTTTCCGGCCCATTGCCGCCGACCGTCATTATAGGTGCGAGCTGGAACACGAGAAAAAGAGGAGAAAAATCTCGAAAAATCTCGGAAAATCTCGGAATTGCAAAAAAAAAAAAAAAAAAAAGAGGTGAAAAAAGGGAAAGACCCTAAAAGTATACTTACGGAGTCTAATAAGCCGAGGGCGGTAGGGTATCTTTGGGGCTCCCTAGTGTCGGGGACAGGAATCCTCATCCTTCGTGGAACTCCGTGGACCACATAGGACAGGTGCGCAGGAGGGATCGGCGGGTCAGTAGGCTCATCCTCCCCATATCCCTGAGTGACCGCCAGCTTCACTAGCTTCTGTGGCGTCCTCAGGCGCTGCTCCACAAACACAGCGTAGGGGGTATCCACATCAAAGTACTCCTCGGCGGCCACGCCTGCCTGGTACCTAGCAATCTCATCTACCGGCCAATCCCTGGGCTGTAGCATTCGTGCTGGAGGATTACGGGGAGTAATGGCGTCCAGTGGAGGGACATGGCCATGCTGCCTAGAAAATCGGTCCCCCAAGTAGATGACATCACATGTCAGCCCTGTCAGCCATCTCCTCTGCCTCATCGCCTCAATGGCCTCTCCCAGCAAAATCTCCGGATACCTGCCCCAAGGGTAGAAGTCCACTCCATCAGGCTCGTCCTTGTTGATAATCGGCCTCACCATCTTGTAGTCGAAAGTAAACCGGGTCTTTCCCGTGAACTTATCCCTCGCATCTCCCCTCCAGCGGATCATAGCAGGGAAGATGGTGATATCGCTCTGTTGGTTCCACGGAAAGAACCTGATCACCTCACAGAACCAGACCTGCATGTTCAAAACATCAAAAGGGTCATTTTTCTTTCATAAAAGTCTCAAGACAAGAAAAGAAAGCGAGACTACCTCAAGGGCAAATGAAAAGCAGTCCATAGAAGCAGCTTTGTTCCGACTGTACATGTCCAAAGAGAAGTAGAGCTCCGCCAATCCGGCCTCTCCCCAAGAGACCGTCCCTATCCCATCTACATCCTCCAGAGAGTCGAGGAGGCTAGTCATGGCTAGTGTCCCAGAATTAGCAAAAATGGTGACCGACAGCATCAACCACACAAAGGCTCTAGCCAGTTGCTGGGCAGTCATGTCGCTAACGGCAAAGTCCCGTATGCAGTTCTGGACTGCCACCTCGACATTCCGTGTCTCCATCCCTAGCCCCTTGGGAATCAACTCAAACCCGACCAACGCTCGGAACTCCTCAGCTGTGATATGGTCCCTACAAGTCACGGGCCTCCCAGTGAACTGTAGACCAGTAATAGCCGTGAAATCAGCGGAAGTCACTGTCAGCTCTCCCCAGCTCAGATGGAAGCTATGAGTGGTGCCCACCAAAACTCAGATAGGGCCTGGACCAAGCCCTTGCTCTTAGAGGTGATATGGATCCCCCTGTCGATAGCCTCAATGAAAAGATCTAGGCCGGTAGCCCGCACCAGCTGCTTGGGGTTCGCCCCCATTTTTTGAAATCGTGCATCCTTTCCCAAAGCTTTGATCGCTATCTCAGATGGTCCTCTAGACTTGTTCTCCTGTAGACAAGCACAACAAAGAAGTGTGTCAGTCCTTCATCATTTTCAAAAGCATGCATATATTCAAAAAGTGCACATGTTTTCAAAAGCAAAGCATTCACAAAAGTTTTTCTAGCATACATTGCATCAAAAAAGCGTTTTTCATCACTTGAAACACGTCATGTCAAGTCTCATTGCTTTCCTAAAGCACAAAATCACAATTTTCACAAAATTCCTTGCACATAAGCATTTTTCTTTCAAAAAATGGCATGCATGAATCCTTTTCATCTTCCAAAATCTTGTTGATAATCAAAATTTTGACCTAGTTCTAGCACATGCAAGAACTCCGTCTCACTTTAGACAATTATCATTCTTACTTTATTTTCGAGAAAAAAGTGGGTCATTCTCATTATTCTTATCAAATAAATTGCACATGCATGTTCTTAGCCTCATAGGTTCATCATCAATGTCTCAAAATCATTCAAAAATCCTAGGAAAATCCTAGAAAATTCCTAAAATTCGGGTCAAGCCCTAAATCAATCAAAATTCAATCAAAATCGACGGAATCGAGCCAAATAAGAACGCTTACCCCAACCGATCGCGGGTTCGTCGATTTGTGCTCTCTTCTCCCCGGATAAAGCTCCGAGTATACACCCGGATAAAGAAAATCCCGGATAGTGACGTATGCTAAGTTTTCTAAACTTAAGCTACCTCTATCCCGGATAGTGACGTACGCTAAAGTTCCCTAAACTTAAGCTACCTCTATCCCGGATAGCGACGTATGCTAAGTTCCCTAAACTTAAGCTACCTCTATCCCGGATAGTGACGTATGCTAAGTTCTCTAAACTTAAGCTACCTCTATCCCGGATAGTGACGTATGCTAAGTTCTCTAAACTTAAGCTACCTCTATCCCAGATAGTGACGTACGCTCAAGTTCTTCTAAATTAAGCTACCTCTATCACGAATAGTGAAGTATGCTTAAGTTCTCTCAACTTTAGCTACCTCTATCTCCTCGATAGTGACGTAAGCTCTAGTTTCATCAGGTGACAGCCTCCATTAATTGTCAAAACCCTCAAGGATCCTAGACATCGTTCCTAACTATCTAGTGATGCTTGAACTACGATCAAGGCTTGATTCCTCCGGGATACGTAGGTAGCCTTTCATAAAAGGTCCAGCCATCCGACCACTTTGGTCACCCTGTTTCTTTGTCACTCCTCAGTGATAAAGTAGCCCCTCATAGAGGTTTAGATATCTGACCACACTGGTCACTTCTAGCATATCCCCAGTAGGATCGATTGCTTGACCTCTTAGGTCATTTTCTCTTTTACTTCCCCAGCAAGAGACCAGTTTCTCTTCTCCATTCCCCAGCGGATCTTTTCCGAACTACGGCCTGGATTGATTCCCACTCGGGATACGTAGGTAGCCTTCCAGAGGTTCAGCCACTCGACCACCTCGGTCTCTCAAATCTGTCTCGGCATTCGCCAGATCGGATCCTTTTTCTATCGACAACCCCACTCGCCTTGCAAGTGACGTTTCCGAGGGGCTTCTGTAAGTACCCAAATCTGGCTCATGTCTTCCGGTTAAATTTCCCGACAATTTCGGTAAGTTTCCCGGTAATTCCTCGGACCTTCCTAGTGTTCCGGAAATATTCCGGAACTGTTCCAAATTAATTATAGGCTGAAAGGGAAGCTTCCCAATTAAGAAACACGTTTTTCTTAATTGGGAGGAACCTTCTAGAATTTGCCACCTTGCATGGTTCTAGAAATGCTGAGTCATAAGGGATAATGCCGCACGGCTGCATTAGCTCGAGGTCCCTAGCCGCACGGCTTCATTGGCGATTTCCAGACTGCCTATAAATAGAGCCCTCCTCTACCCATTTTAATCACCAACAAAAAAGGCATCACTCACTCATAATACGAAGAAGTCCTCCCAAAGAGCTGCTGGAAGTCCAAGAAGGTGAAGAAGAAGGCCAAGAAGCTACCTCCCTCCTCCTTGAAGATCCCAAGATCAAGTCCTCCTCCTAGCTCCGTCCAAAGAAGAAGAGGAAGCCATTGGTAACCTCGCACGCCCTAACCTTGCATCTTAAATTGCTATATTTGCTCATTGCATTCATACATTGCATTTATCTTGCTTGGGACTTGGTAGTTTATCATAAAGATCATATCTTTATCCCCCTTTCCCCCTTTGCATGCATTAGGCATCCTTTGCCATTAAAAATGTAATCTTTGAATCAAAGGTGCATCATTTGCACCTAAAAATCTCATTTTTCAATAAAAATGTCATCTTCATGCATCCTTTGCATGTAAAAATTCAATTTTTATGATAAAAATGCATCCTTTGCATATGAAAACCTTTTTCAAGCATCATTTGCATTAAAGATCATATCTTTATCCCAAATTAGCATCCTATGCTTTTCAAAATACCATCTTTATGCATCCTTTGCATATTCAAATACCAATTTCTTCATAAAAAATGCATCATTTGCATAAAAATCATGTCTTTATGCATCCTTTGCAAATAAATATCATTTCTTTAAATCAAATGCATCCTTTGCAACCCAAAAGTGTCATCTTTTCATTAAAAATGTCATTTTTACATGCATTCCCCCATGTCCCCATTAGCAACCTCGGAACGGACCGGTGTAAAAGATCCTATCTTTACATCGTTCCTTCCATAAAGGTTTCATATTTTCTTTAGAAAGGGACACCCTTGAATCCTATATCTCCGATTATCACTTAAGATGAGTATGAAGCATCCATGCGAGCTCGACCGTCTTAAAGTGTAGGATTAATGGGCTAAGGACCCTCCTTTTCTAAAGAACCTCATCTTTGACTATAAAGAGAGTCATTCTCTCGATCATGCAAAGTCCCGAGGTTAAAAATGCAATGATCACAAGTCCAAGATGAGGACGGGATCATAATCCCGAATACATAAAATCCAAGAAATCCCGAGCGACAACCAACAAATGGTTTGTACGTCCGGAAGACGACTATGGACATTCCCCCTCCTTTATTTTCAAACACATGCACACAAGAAAGCACGCAAGCAAGCACGATTAATGGGATCTTGGGAGACTTGCTCCGGCAAGGCACCTTGGGTGAACGACGATCTGTTCTTCCCAAGGGGTAACTTAACCTCCGAACCCATAAAACCTTTTTTTCAAAGTTTTGAGGTAATCAAAATGGCGTGGCGACTCCATTTTTTTTTCAAATTAAACCGGTTGTCTTCAAACTCGCGTGAATTTCCAAAAAAAACACAAAAATTTGGGGCACACATTCACAAGTCCGCACCCAAGGGATACGACCCCACCTGCTTGAAACCTGTCTTAAACAATTTCCAAGCCCATTCCATATGTACATCCAGACCCAGTCCATACCATGTTTTCAAGAAAAAAAAATCATCACCCCTAGGCTCAAGTAACGTGCCAATTGCTAATGATAACGTTTTCTCCCAAAAGCGCCTCCGTTACTTTCGTTATAACGAGATAATGCCAGGCGACAGTTTCCTGATTGTCAAAAATCCAACTTTAGCTACCTCTATCACAGATTGAGAAGTATGCTCAAGTTTTCCAGCTATAGCTGCCTCTATCTACTCGATAGTGACGTAAGCTTTAGCCTCCTCAGGTGACAACCTCCATTAATTGTCAAAACCTCAAGGATCCTAGACATCGTTCCTAACTGTCTAGATGAAGCTTGAACTACGATCAAGGCTTGATTCCTCCGAGATACGTAGGTAGCCTTTCATATAAGGTTCAGCCATCCGACCACTTTGGTCACCTTTTCTTTCTCCATTCTCCAATGGTGCATAAGCTTTTCATAAAAGTCCAATTTTTTTGACCACATTGGTCACCCCTTTTGATTTGGCACATTCCTAGTAGGATCGGTTGTTTGACCTCCTAGGTCACCCCGTTTCCATCCTTATAGGGAGGGACCAATATCTCTTTGCCATTGTCCCAAGGAGGCCAGGTAGGTGACCTCTTTTGGTCACCCAATTCCAACCTGTGTCTGCAATTCCATTACAGTTCCAAAGGCATTAAAAAGCACAGTTCAGGCTTACTAAGTCGCACGACATAACAAGCCAAGTCGCGCGACATAACAAGCCACATCAGACATCAGACATCAGCAGCATGCTGCATTCCCTAGGGCAATCCCCGACATGTCAATAGCTGCAAATGCCAGTCATACACTTCTCAAATGCATAGGGGAAGGTTCCTGTACCCCATGTACACCCATGCATTCATATTCAAGCCAAAAATCCATTCAAGTCATTCAATTCAAGCCAAATACCATACCATCGTCATTTCATAAGTGCGTGCAACAAAATGCATAACAATGTACATATAAAATAAAAAAGAGACCAAGTCCAAAAGATGTGCATAACAAAAATAACATGATGTTTTCCCAAAAAGGGTACAATAACCAAAAAGTCATAAAAATCTAAGGGGAAAGGGGGCTACTCTGAGTCATCTCCATCATCCTCTCCATCATCATCCTCTCCATCATCTTCATCCTCGCCGTCATCCTCAACCTCCTCAGGCTCATCGTCGGGATCGTTAGAAGGTGCCTCATAGGCTATGGTCTCCGTGCGATAATAGTCATCAAGCTCAGTGATGACAGTAGAATCAAGCTCATAATCTGTGGCTGTCTCAGCCCCACCATCCTCATCATCATCATCGTCAATCTCAACGGGTCCGTGAAGAGGCACATTTGGCCTCTTTGTCCGAGGCCTCGGTCCACTAATGCCCCCGCTGGTGCCTGCGTCATCAGTGCGGCTCTTCTTCTTTCTCGGCTGGCCAGGTGGAGAGATATCGATCGAACCCTGCGACCGGCACTGATTCTTCCAAAAGCTCATACCTCTCTGGAGCTTGCCAATCATGCCCACAGCGCCGGTATAAGCCCTGGTCAAGTGCCTGTAAGCCTGAGCCGACACCTGTTACAAGCAGACATAATAAGTGTCAGAATGCAGTTCTTGATAACAGAAAGAGATGCAATCAATACAAAAGACGTAAGGAACAGTACTCACAGATCTAGAACCTCGCGGGAGCACCAGATGAGGGTGAGTCTGTGACATATCAATATGAGCTCGCCTCATGCAACCACCACCCTGGTAATCAATGAAAGTCGGGGGCAAAGGAGGTCTAGCCACATAGCCAGTCGAAGGTCCCGCACTCTGAGCACCATAACCAACCCTGGTCTGTGGGAACTGAAGATGCCTAGTCACGTACAAAGTGTAATCCCCATCCCGTGTGAAGAGATGTGCCGCCATGCCTACGATCAAAGCATCCACATTCGCCAACTGGCGAGGCAGCCACATCCTAGCTGGAGGATCATCCGAGCATGCCTATTGGGCCCATGCTGTCTATACACTCTCTCTCCTAAGTACAAGGCGTCTTCGGACAAGCCCACTAACAGCTTGCGACACTCTGTCAAGTGCGCAGCACGATCCAAATCCAGATCGTCATAACGGCCAGTCCATGGGAACATACTCAGCCTCTGTGGAATCCCTCTCAAGCACAACAGCGTATCATGATATGAGGCCGTAATCCTGCACCTCGAACCCTCCGGTGTCCTAGTCTGTCTCCTGGCACTCTTCGTCCACCGTCTGAGAGCAGGAAAAGTGGTGGCAGGAAACTCATCCTGTATTTGCCACTCGTAACAACCAAAATACTCGAAGGCCCAAGCCTGAAAAGAAGAAGAAGAAGTCAAAACAAGGAAAAAGGATAGAATGGAATGCGCAAAAGAAAAGAGGTCAAGATGAGAGAATACCTCAAAAGCCAGATGACAGCAAGTAAAATACTTCGCCCTCCCTCTACTGACGTCATCTAAAGCCAAATACATCTCGGCTTAAACCCGGCCTCACCTCAGATAAATTCCCCACGGCATCCCAGGGCTCTCGGGAAGCTCCGAAGGTGAAATCAGGGCAGTAGAGGCGCTGTTAATGAACACCATGTCAGAAAAGCCTACCCATACAAAAGCCCTCGCTAATCTCTCGGCTCTCAGCCGGCTCTCAACAGGATCATCAACTACAATGTAGTCCCTACTCTGTTCCCCAACCAAGCCATGTAGCTCGCCCAACTCATATCCATTCCCCTTCTTGATATGGGGAACGAAGCCAAGTAAACTCATAAAATCGGCATCAGTGATAGGCTGGGGCTCAGCTCCCTGTGCAGGCTCCTCTATGTAGAGTGGCTCATCTGTAAAGGGCAATCCTGTGATGACCGCAAAATCCAATGGCGTGACTGTCGTCTCACCCCAAGAGAAGTGGAACGAATGGGTGGTCTCCCACCAAAACTCTCTAAAATCCCTCACCAAATCTACACTCCTCTGAGTGTCTCCAATGGCCTTCGCCATCTCAAAGAATAGCCCTAGCCCAGCGGCGTAAATCATGCCCTTAGGCGAGTCTATCTGCTCCTGGCTATCGGCAAGCTCTGCCATAGCCTGCCAATCACCTCCGGGGAACCACGGGTGCGTAATCTCTGCAAGAAAACATGGCACAGGTATAAATATCTCATGCTATTTCTTGAAATCATCTCAAGCAAAAAATAGGTCAAAATATATCAATGTATAGAATGCATTTAGCATCACATTTCCTAGGTCAATCTATGATTTCATGCCAGTTCATGATTCAATTCATAGCACAGTCTGAAGGCATTCAGTTCGAATCGATTTCACCCAAATCAAAAATTTTCAAAAAATCCTAGGTTACTTACCACATCCTTCTTCCTGACATCCGAGGTATGCTCATCGAGCTGTGGGTAGAAATCTCCTCTTCGTGCTTCCGGAAGAAAGGGACTTTGATTCCTCTGCACCCCCTTCCTTCTAGTAGCTAATTCGGCGTGTTGAGGAGCCCTTTTGGTTGGATAGAGCCTAGGAGGCATTTTCCAAGTTGAATCGAACTAAAGATTTGTTTGATTTCTCTCGATCCCTCTCAAATCTCCCTCTGATGTTGCTCTCTCTCTCTTCTCGGTGTCGCCTCCCTCTCAATTTCAATTTCGATTGAGTTTCAAATGGCGACTGTGCGAAATGGCGACTGTGCGAATTTTTAATGAATCTGTCCACAGGGCCTGTTATGTCGTGCGACATACTAAGCCCCTGTGGCTTGTTTTTACAATTTTGCCCTTAAAGGCTCCATTTTACAATTTTGTCCCCCGTAGGCCTCTTTTACCCTTTATGTCCCTGGCATTTCTAATCATTTTCAACCAAATTTTCCCTCCAGTGTTCCCGAGGCCTATTTTACAAATTTACCTCTGTGACTCATTTTATTTGCCCTTGGCATTTTCAATTCTATTTTCAAAAAATCGGGTACGTCCCGTTGCTTTATAAAAAATTATCGGGTCCTTCCCACTTTTTTATGAAAAAATTATCCGGGTACGTCCCACTTTTCTTTACAAAATTTATCCGGGTACGTCCCACCTTTCTTTACAAAATTTATTCGGGTACGTCCCACCTTTCTTTACAAAATTTATCCGGGTACGTCCCACTTTTCTTTACAAAAATTATCCGGGTACGTCCCACTTTTCTTTACAAAAATTATTAAGTCCTTCCTACTTCTCTACAAAATCCATCCTTTTTCGCGATCTCCGTTATTCCAAGGTGAAGGAATAACATTTCGCTCTCTTTCGATCTCCGTTATTCCAAGGTGAAGGAATAACATTTCGACCTTTTTCGCGATCTCCGTTATTCCAAGGTGAAGGAATAACATTTCGCTCTTTTTCGATCTCCGTTATTCCAAGGTGAAGGAATAACATTTCGACCTTTCTCGCGATCTCCGTTATTCCAAGGTGAAGGAATAACATTTCGCTCTCTTTCGATCTCCGTTATTCCAAGGTGAAGGAATAACATTTCAACCTTTTTCGCGATCTCCGTTATTCCAAGGTGAAGGAATAACATTTCGACCTTTTTCGCGATCTCCGTTATTCCAAGGTGAAGGAATAACATTTCGCTCTCTTTCGATCTCCGTTATTCCAAGGTGAAGGAATAACATTTCGACCTTTTTCGCGATCTCCGTTATTCCAAGGTGAAGGAATAACATTTCGCTCTCTTTCGATCTCCGTTATTCCAAGGTGAAGGAATAACATTTCGACCTTTTTCGCGATCTCCGTTATTCCAAGATGAAGGAATAAAATTTCGTTCTCTTTCGATCTCCGTTATTCCAAGGTGAAGGAATAACATTTCGACCTTTTTCGCGATCTCCGTTATTCCAAGGTGAAGGAATAACATTTCGCTCTTTTTCGATCTCCGTTATTCCAAGATGAAGGAATAACATTTTGACCTTTTTCGCGATCTCCGTTATTCCAAGATGAAGGAATAACATTTCGCTCTCTTTCGATCTCCGTTATTCCAAGGTGAAGGAATAACATTTCGACCTTTTTCGCGATCTCCGTTATTCCAAAGGTGAAGGAATAACATTTCGCTCTTTTTCGATCTCCATTATTCCAAGATGAAGGAATAACATTTCGACCTTTTTCGCGATCTCCATTATTCCAAGATGAAGGAATAACATTTCGCTCTCTCTTTCGATCTCCGTTATTCCAAGATGAAAGAATAACATTTCGATTCAGTAAAAGCTCGAACTACGACCTGGCTTGATTCCTCCGGGATACGTAGGTAGCCTCTTGTAGGTTCAGCCAATTTGTCACATATGATGCCCCCTTTCCCCGGTGGATTCTGAACTACGATTATGGCTTGATTCCCACTCAGGATACGTGGGTAGCCTTTCATAAAAGGTTCAGCCACTCGACCAACTTGGTCACCCAATCCGTCTCGGCATTCGCCAGATCGGATCCTTTTCTATCGACAACCCCACTCGCCCTGCAAGTGACGTTGCCGAGGGGCTTCTGTAAGTACCCAAATCTGGCTCATGCCTTTCGGTTAATTTTCCCGGCAATTCCGGTAATTTTTCCGGCATTCCCCCGGATTTTCCTAGAGTTCCGGAACAATTCCGAAACTGTTCCAAACCACCTAAGGGGTGAAGGGACTGCTTGGAGATTAAGAAACACGTTTTTCTTAAATACCAAAAAACCTTCTAGAAGGCTGCCACCTTGCATGTTTCTAGAAGGAACTGCATGTGGCTATTTATGTCGTGCGACATACCATGCCAGGGAAAATTCTAGAATCTTGCCACCTTGCATGTTTCTAGAAGAATCTGGAAGTGGCTACTTATGTCGTGCAACATAATAAGCCCATGCAGGCAGCCTATAAATAGAGGCCTCCACCTCTCATTTTGGACACCTCTCCTTCACCCCTCAGTACCCCTCTATAGGGAATACGCCCAGAAGCATTGCCTCTCCTCACATACCCCCTAAAACACACACTAATCCTCCAAATCACCCACCATTCAACCAATACACACACACACACTTCCCACACACATCAAGAAACAAAGGTTCTCATTGAACCAAGGCTCGATCTCAGTCCCTGGAGGTTGCTGTTTGAAGGCTCCTATATCTAACTTGATATAGGGAGTCGTGGTCTTCAAGGGTAACGATTTTCTACCCTTTTCCTTCCCCTATCTTCATTATATGTGAAATCTCTATGCTAAATGCGTTAATAATGTTGTATTCTGATTAAAGGTGCATGCTTTAGTGTTATATTGCTTAGATCCATATCTATTTCCATATCATTTCATGCAAAAGCTCTGGCTTGACTTGGTTTTGCATGAACACTCGAGATGAGTGTGGATCCCGCATATCCACACCCTCTTGAAGTGTTCACCATTGACAAACTTGCTCTCTGAGATCTGTTTATGAAGTAACTTGGCCATATTGATGCCTTGATACCTCTCGCAAATCCCACTGGAAGGTCTCGCAAAATGGCTAGTTATGTCACGCGACATAGGCTCCTATGTCACGCGACAAACATGGCCGCTTGCGTAAACTTCATATTTTCAAGCTGTAATCTAATTTTAACCCTCATCATGCTATAATCTGATGTCTATCTGCAATTTAGATAGTCTCTTCATACATAAAATGACATCTTTTCATTAAAATACCATTTTCATACATAAAGATGCATCCTTTGCACCTAAAGCCCATTTTCATGCATTAAAATCATTCTTTTTGCATAAAAATTGCATCCTTTGCATTCAAAATCTCTTTTCACATTAAAGATGCATCCTTTGCACCCAAAAACTCATTTTCATACATAAAAATGCATCTTTTGCTTTCAAAATAACATCTTTACGCATCATTTGTACCTCAAATGCTATTTTTTCCATAAAATTGCATCCTTTGCATAAAAATCATTTCTTTAAATTAAAAAGCACCATTTTACAATCAAAAGCATCCTTTGCAACCCAAAATGTCATCTTTTTACTAAAATGTCATTTTTACATGCATTCCTCCACGTCCCCATTAGCAACCTCGGAACGGACCGGTGTAAAGATCCTATCTTTACATCGTTTCTTCCATAAAGGTTTCATTATCTCTTTAGAAAGGGACAACCTTGAACCCTATATCTCCAATTATCGCTTAAGACGAGTATGAAGCATATATATGAGCTCGACCGTCTTAAAGTGTAGGATTGATGGGCTAAGGACATTCCTTCCTAAAGAACCTCATTTTGTGACTATAAAGAGAGTCATTCTCTCGATCATGCACAGTCCCGAGGTTAAAAAGGCAATGATCACAAGTCCAAGATGAGGACGGGATCATAATTCCGAATACATAAAATTCCAAGAAATCCCGAGCGACAACCAATAAATGGTTTGTATGTCCGGAAGACAACTTGGGACATTCCCCCCCCCCTTATTTTCAAACACATGCACACAAGAAAGCACGCAAGCAAGCACGATTAATGAAATCTTGGGAGACTTGCTCCGGCAAGGTACCTTGGGTGAACGACGATCCGTTCTTCCCAAGGGGTAACTTAACCTCCGAACCCATAAAACCTTTTTTTCAAAGTTTTGAGGTAATCAAAATGGCGTGGCGACTCCGTTTTTCAAATTAAACCGGATGTCTTCAAACTCGCGTGAATTTCCAATACACAAAATTTGGGGCACACATTCACAAGCTCGTCACTTTCTTTATAAGCTTTCACAGCTTCATCCTTGGCAACCTTCACAGCATTGGTCAGTTCCAGCTCCCATTGTTGTCGAGCAGCATTCAGTTCCTCCTGTTTCTTGGCCAAGGTAACTGGAACCTCCTCCAGCTGCTGCTTTGCCAGCTCAAGATCATCCGTCATCTTCTTTTTCTCCTCCTTAAGACGGGCGAGTTCACTGTTGGCCTCCCCTAAGCTCTTCCAAGCCTCCTCCTTCAACTTGATTTCATTATCCTTCAAAAGTTTCAAAGCTTCATAAGAGTTATCCAAGTTCGAGTGCTCCTCCTTCAGTTTGTCCAACTCTCCTTTCAACTTTGTATGGTCTTCTTTCAACTGAGCTTGATCACCCTCCAGCTTCCCCAATTCCTCGTTCTTACGAGCCAACATAGACTTGGCCAACTTCTCCTGCTCCTCTGCCGCCTTCCAATAAGTGGTGGCTAAATCAATCATGGCAAGAGACTGAAATAACGAGTAGATACAAGGGGTCAGATCAAATGAAAAAAAAAGGAAGAGAAAACAGCAAGAGGAACGAGTACATTAAAAGCTCAAGGGTTACCACGGAGGAAGCCAGCCCAACTCGAGCTCGACAAGCTTCTGGAGTCAATGGCTTGTTGGTAAACTCTCTGATTAGGTCCTGATCAGCTCCCCTCCTAACAATTACCTGGCCATATTCCAATTCTGGATACTCCCTAGCCAAGCTGTTGATCCTGGTCAAAGGAGTCACATCACTCAGCTCAGCAACCCGATTCTGAATCAACTCGTCATATGAAACTTGAATAGGGGAAGCATGTGGACTTCTGACTCCGCCTCCACTGGCTCACTAGCACCGACTTGATTGGATGTCGAGCTCACTATTGATGGCCCAATCTTAATCTTCTTGCTTAGAGGGGCAGTATCATCTTCATCATCCTCCTCCTCATCTAACTCGATCACGGGCGACTTGGCCTTGGAAGCTTTTTTGGTTTTGGCTTTGGCTTTGGATTGGCCACGAGTCCTGGTCTTTCTAGCCTCCCTAGCTGGCTCCATGGCTTGATCAGATATGTCGACTTCTTCAGCGTCGACCTCTTCCATTCCTTGAGCGACGTCTCCAACTTGGTCCCCTCCAGGTTCCTCGGGGTTCTCCTCCATCGGTATAGAGTTAACAGGGTCCACATCCACCGTCTGCAAAATATCATGACGGAGACCCTCTCTCTCCCGATGTTCTTTAGCATTGGCTGCTCCGCAACTTCTCTTGCTCTTCCTGATGTCAATGGTTCGGCCCATACTCGCTTCTTGCTCAGGAGTTAAAACTGCACCAAAGTTGAAATGATCAAGGGTTAGGTTGACATATAAAATTTCTGCATACGAGCAAAAAGTTCTATGTACGAATTAAATATGTGCGAGCTAATTATTCTACATACGAGCAAAATGTTCTATGTATGAATTGAGCATACATGAGTCACTAAATCGATGAACAGGCCAGGTACATAGGAGCTAAGAGGCAAACTTATGAATAATCAATCTACATGCAAGAACATATGCAAGTTAATGAGTTCTACACACGAATAGACATCTCTGTGTATGAGCACAATACTAGCATGTCAACAACTATTGGATGGATTAAAGGACAGTGAATGGTCAAGATTCTTACCCCCACAGTGCTCTACCCACTCCTTGCAGTGATCAGCAGTTTTCTTACAAAAATGGCATTCTTTCTTAAATCTGAATCGAGCTCCCTCATGAGTAACCCAATCTGGATATCTTTGACATCTAACTACTGGAACCATGGGCACTACCTCTCCTTCACTGACCATCAATCCAGCTCGGATAAAGTTATTCTTGTTGGTTCCCAGGGTATCCCAACTGATAGCCCCTTTTTTGGTAAACTCTACCAACTTCTTACGCAAATCATTGTGCCAATAGGGCGCCCAATAGTTCTCCTCGCTCACACCAGTTGTATCAGCACTGGGAAAAGGAAACTCCCATCCTCTTCTACTTTCCACCAACAATACGTAAGAGTTCCATCCACTAGCCTTACCAGGGAGATTGGCAAACAGTTTGGGAGACTTTGACTTGGAGGGAGTACTTATACCGCTATCCTTATCAAACTTAATACTAAAGAACTCCTTGAGCACCTTCATACAAGGCTCGTACCCTAAGAATCTACAAACCATAATGAAGCAAACCAGTACCCTACAGGTGTTGGCTCCTAGTTGAAGTGGCAAGGCATCAGTACACTCTAAGAACTCATTTATAAAGGGGTCCAGTGGTAACCTTAAACCAGCTTCAAATTGGCCATAGTAGAAGGCCACCCTGGTGGGATCCTCTTCATAGGTATCCCCAAACTGATTGAAGAAATCATTTCTGCTATACAAAGTGACATCAAATTCTTTCCTATCAACTTCACAAAAGTCATGTATCATGCTCAAGCGAGATGGAAAGTTTTGCTTCCCCCTAACTGGCCTTGGAGGAACGTAGCCCTTTTCATTCCTACCCGGCACCACAGTGTTCTCGAAGGCATCAACGATACGTGGGCTTGACGAGGTCGATGCATGAGCTTCACCTTGAGTCTCCATATCTGTACAAGAAGAGGGGGAAACAGGGGAATCAGTTCTAAATGAAGTCTCAGGAGTCCTAGTAGACACACTAAGGGGCGACCTAGATTCTCCCGGAAATCCAATCCTATTTCTAATGAAAGAGGGTTTATTGGCATCCTTGACATAAAACACAACTAAATGGTCGAGAAGCTCATGAAAGAGATGAAATGACACAACTCTTGGGTCATTCGTTTCTAGGGCACCTAAGTCCTCTCCCACTGGTAAAGTTAGTTCAGTGAATCGCAAGCCCCAACGGGTCAAAATCAAAGAGCACTCCTCTACAGTTATCTCTCTCCACTCTCCATTCAAATGTTTGTAGACTCTACGATTGATACTACAGTAACCATACCCAGCCCCGGCCTCGCAACTAAAGGTCCTAGCCATGGAGAAATCAAAGAAATTGCGAAAGTTAAAGCCCTAATTCTAAAGGATAAAGGGGATACCTTTAGCAGTTGAGAGAGGAGCGGAACAATGGAGGACGAAAGCACCAATTTATAGCAAGGATCAATTTCCCTTATCGTCGTGGAATCACGCACGAGTTCGGAGCAGTAAAAGTTGTAAATGGAGAAGGATTTTTGAATTTATATCTTCCTGAATTGGAAAGGGCAAAGGGAAATTCAAAATTAATTTTCCTAATTAATGGCGGAAACAGTTTCCTAGGTGGACTCTCAAACGTCAAAACTGTAATCATTATGGCAAAAACGACGCTCCTTCATCTCTGGCCGTGTGTCGCCAACATCCAGGATTGCGCCACGTCATCGTTGGTCGACTAACCCTCAGAACGAGTAGAGACCTTCGAGTAACAACAATTGCCATAAAAAATTTCCTTAACTTCCTAGTCGACAAAGTCAACTCGAAAGTTGGGGGCCACTGAACATACCAAAAGTGTCGAGTTGGGCCAATCAATGCAAACCCCAATCCTCAAGGCTACCATTGACCCAACATATTAAGGGGGCCAGGTCCAATCAATGCAAGGCCCAAAGCTCATACCAAATATCAGTCGACTAAGCCCAACGTCCGACCTATTAGGTCCTCACCTGACTTAGTCCGACCTTACAATCCAGACTCTAATACGGGTACGATTCATGCTCTACCCGTCAGTCAGGTCGACCCTTCTTCAAGTGGCGACCTCGACCTAATCACTCAAGCGTCGAGCTAGCTAAGGTAGACGTACATGGTCAAATCTTTCCATAACCGCATCCCTATAAATCAGGGACAGTTTCAGGCACATTCTCATGACAAGTAACTGCCGCTAGAATCTCGGAGCACATATCGCTCCACCAAAAATACAACAACCATCACCTATAAATATTTCATCTCTACCAACGGTGCAAAGGTAACTGCCATTTTGTTATCTGAATTCATTGTTCAATACATTTTGAGCTATATACAACCGTTATCTTACTCTCACGCCCGAGCGTCTTCGCCGGAGACACATCCGGCTAGTCGTGGGTTCTAATTTCAGGTCAAGGAGCCAGGTGATTAGTCCTGCCACGTGGAGGATTACTGATAAGCACAATTCCTGCAGCATCAAATAATATTATCAACAACAACTTTTAGAATTTCATGAACATGATTAATATTATGTTCAACATTTAGAATTTCATGAACATGATTAATCTCTCATAAATTTGTGGTCAAAGTTCAACAAAAAAGTCAAATAGTCAAATGGGACAAACATTTAGGGACGGAGGGAGTATTAATTAATAATTGTCAACTATTTTGTTTAGCAAATTTTTAGGGCAAATTACAATTAGGGTATGAAGACTTTGAACTCATAAGAGTGGTGATCGGGTCGTGGTTACTTTCTTTCCTTCACATCAGCTCTACATTATCGGTCATCATTAACCATACCTTCATCATATTTTACCAGCAATGGTGACAAAAATTATATATGATAAATAATCTATATATTTTAATTATTAATTAAATAATTTTAGTAATATTATTAATATTAATATTATTAATATTAATATTATTAATATTAATATTATTAATATTAATATTAATATTAATTAATATTAATATTAATATTAATATCAATATTAAATTTAATATTAATAATATTAATATTTTTATGAGGAAGGACCCAAATAATTTTGATGACTTTTGATCATCTGGCAGGCCAAAATCTTTCCTGGTCATCCATGCCCACTCCTTTGCCCTTAGGTCACCATTGTGGAGTGTCTTTCCCTCTATGTCAGCCAAGCCCAGGCGAATTTGTCACCATTGTTGCTCTAAGGGATCTTTTAAAGAGGGTCTGACAACTTTTTATTTTTGGCAAATTCAGGGCCTCAAGTTTTAAATTTTCGCTTGTTAAGGGCTTTTTGATAGAATTCGTTAGAAAAGTCAATTAAGTGACATGTATTTTCAAATTAAAGTTAATTTTCTATTTAAAGGGATTAAATGAAAATTTATAAATTATAAGGGTTAAAAGAGAAAGAGCTCTCTTCATCTTTTTTCTAACTTATCTTACCTACCACCACCACCATCGCATCCCTTGGTCATCATCATTTTTCCCCTCCGACCACCCTAAACATTATCGTACCACCACCTCCGCCGCCACTATCTACAACCACCGTGCCACCTACACAAAAATCATCTCACCCACTATTCAATCACTATACATACACCTTTTTGCCTCCCAATCTCCCTCCTAACCCTATTAAATCCTCCCCAATTAATCAAATCGTTTTTATTGAAATTGCTGATTTTTGTTTGATTTTTTTCCAAAAAGAAAGAAAAAGTTGAAATTGCCGGTGGGGTAAAACCCAAAAACCCATTTAAATAAATTTTTGGTGGGCATTTTCCAAAGTTGTAATTGCCGATGGTGTCGTCACTTTAGGGGAAAAGGGAGAAGCAGTGGAGGCGCCGAAGTGTGGGAAGACGAAAGAAGACAGTGGAGAAGGGGTAGGCTGGCCGGTGAAGGTGGATTTTCTTTTATGGAAGACGAAAGCGGCCAAAATGAAAATGAATGGAAAATAGACCGAAGGAGAGCTTCATGGGTTTTTTTTTTGTTACATTTTTCTCTTTTGTCTTTCTGTTTCTTTGTTTTCTTTTTGTTTCTTTCTTGAACAGTATAAATCGAGATACGAACATGGGCTTGTCCGGGTCAGGCCCAAGTGGATTGAGCCCTAAACATAATCCATCTCAAATTACAACATGGGCTCCTCGTACCTATCATCTCGGCATCAACAAGGCCGACCAGAGTTTACCAGCAAGCACATAAATGCCCCAATTATAGAGGCCGAGGAGACCTCCCTCGTATGCCGAGATCGCTTCCATAGAGGACGAGGTGCCTTCCTCGGCCTTGACGTTGTCAACGGGCTCCCCATATTCTCATTCCATCCCCGGCTCATCATGTACCGAGAGGTCATGAATGACGAGGAGAGAAAAGTTCGCACCTCGTCGTATCTTCATAGACGAGGAGAGAAAAGTTCGCACCTCGTCACATCTTCATATGACGAGAAGACAAAATAATTCATCTCGACATTTCTTCATGTCGACAGATCTTCATATGACGAGGAGACAAAATCATGCACATCGGCTTACCTGCACATGACGAGATAAGGATTTTACTCTCCTCGGCTTTCCGGCAAGCAGACTTAGCAATCCTAGTCAAACAAGGATTAAGCAGTTAAAATCCAATCAGGATTGTACCCATCTACATCAATTCAAATCAAATAAGGACTCTCTAACAGATATAATCCTCCTAGGATTATACCTTATCTCTTTACAGTCCAAGTTCAACATGAATTCTACCAATCCATCATTATAAATACAAGCCATAATTTTCATATTCGGGTACGTTTTTTGATATTCCGAAACTCTGTCAATTTAGTGTCTCTCACTACAAATCGTGAACTTATTCTCACGCCGGAGGGCCTTCGCCGGTGAAGCCCCGGCTTAGTTTACGTGTTTTGTCTTATTTTCAGGCTAAGCAATCGTCGGAGCAAACCATCGCTTGAATTTGGACTGATTTGACAATTTTGGCATCATCATTTCTTTTTCCTTTCTTTTTACTTTTTTTGTTCAAAAAAATAGTTTAATAGTATTAACTTTCTTAAGTTTTTTTTATAATCAATGAAAAAAATTATTTCATATTTAGTACTCGATAGATGGATATTTGTGTTCGAGTAATATGAACAAAATATTAACAAATTTTTATTGATTATTTTTGTTAGATGTTTAAATAAATTGTAGATCAAAGTATTAAATAATTTTAACATTAATTAATAATTGTCAACTAAAATTTTTTGAGCAAAATTTTTACGGTTCTGGTCTTTAATGTTTATGAACTTGTTCTGTTTTGCTTGGGCTTTGTCCTAAACATATTTGTCTCACTAAAGATATGTTAACGCATGGCCATCTTTTTTTTTTTTTATAAAGATAATGAATCACCATCTTAAATACCATCACAAATTATTTTGTGTTTTTCATATATTATTTTTTAATTTAATTAAGTTGAAAAATAAAATAAAGAATGATATATATGTGGGTAATTGTAAGTTTGACCAAGAATATTGATTATGAGAGATTTTTTTTAATTTTTAAAATGATTATGAGAGGTTTTTTGTTTTTAAAATGATTATGAGAAAGCCAAAGGATTTTTGTACAAGCGGCATTTTGAGCAGGTATAATGTCGTAGAGGTTTTGGGTTCAATACCCCAGACTAAAATTGATATTAGTTGGTTAGAAATTTCAAATATATATATATATATATATATATTAAAGTTGGTGAGGAGACCTAAGAATTCGTCACGTAGACATGTTTAAGCAAACTCTTACTTTTGGAGAAGTCACGTCATCACCATTCCAAAATCTAAAGACTCTTGATATTCTCCTTATTAGCTAATACTAAGGGGGTTTTTGTTTTTTTTAAGTGATAAGTGCTAAAATCTGATTTCAGTTCTGAAAATGGCTGAATGATTAAGAGGCAAAGAATCGAAAACCGACTCGAATTGGATAAGTTGTTTGATTTTCTATCCGAATTCATTATCTCAAACAGCTTAAAAAAAAAAGTTAAAAAAAAATTAAAAAAAAAAACGTAAATGCAGTATGAAACAGTAAACAGTTTAAAAAAAAATTAACCAAAACCAAATATGAAACAGTGGCTTTCAGAGGCTTTCAGAGGCAATTCAGCAACATTTTAACCACTTAAAATTAAGAGGACTTTAAGAGCCTAACAAGCCTTATTTAAAAAAAAAACACACTTATTTCTCTAATCCTCTTAATGAATAAGTGTTAAGAGGCAAACAAGGCTGAAAATAAAAAAACAAACGCCCCCTAATAGTTAATAATAATCAATATTACAATAGAAAATGGGAAAAACCGTCAAGACAAAGAGGGGCTCAGATTCATTCTCACAAAATTGATCCGACGGTCCAAATTCCCCCTCCCTTTCCACTTCCCACACTTACAAAAAACTGCAATGAAAAAAAAAAACTGCAAAGTTCAGATGTATTGGTGATATGCTCTGTTCTAATTGTGTAATTTATGCTATATCTTTACTGATAAGATCTCCTTCTCTGTTTTTGCTTGAGTTTTTGAAGCGAGAATGGGGGTAAGAATCTATAGAATTTTATCATGGTTGTTATTGTTTGTAAACAGATATACATTAGTGTCTGCATAATGATTCTGTAGAAATGTGTTCACTCCCCACTCCTTTGTTGTTCTTTTTTTTTGTGGGTGATATTCATTTCTACATTACTATTAGCTTCCAACTTCACTAAAATAGTTGTGTTTTGTTAATTAAAGTTAAGTGTTCATCTAATTAGTCAACCTTTGCTCTCTGACTTTTTTTTTGTATGTGTTTTTTCTCGCATTTTTTCTGTATAAGTTGGTTCATTTGTTTGATAAGCCTGGTTTGATGTCGTTTCTGCAATTTTGGGGTTTTTTTTAAAAAAAGGAGATAGCAATGATAGATAAGTAGGATTGGAATTTTGGATTTCAAGGTGTGTTAATGGAACGGCTAAACTAGGTTTGCCCTTAAATGAGAAATAGACATTCATTTTTGGGACGGAGGCAGTAATATTTTAGTCCCAATATTTTGGTGTATTTAATAACCTATAGATTCAATCATTGCCAGCAAGGACTTCACGACCAGAATGTGACAAACTATTATTTTCATGCGTAAGAAAAAGTGTCTGGAAATGGGGAATTTGCATATACTTCATGTAGGATACTGATGTTTTTACTTTGGTGGAATGTGGAACAGGACATTACGTGGTTTCGGTTTGGCCGCAACTTAGCAGTTGCAAACTTGGCCTATTTCTCCATCAATATGTTATGTTTTCTGATTCCGTGGTTTTTACCAAAAGCATTCGAGCGGTACTTCAAAGAGAGGGAGGAAATACATGCTAAGATGGCACAAGACAAGAATGCCAAGGCTGCAAATCAAACTCAACTCCCAGATAAGAAATCTGACTGATAATTAAGTTGATGTTCTGTTTGTTTATTGTGTGAATTGTTCACTTCTCAATTGTTATTTGGTTTGTACTTCATTAGATATGAATAGGAAGTTACTTTGTTTAGCACCATTTTAGGAGTAATTGATCAAGTTTTTAAATATTTCCTCCGTCCCATACAACTATTTATAATTGAGTATGACACTTTCTTATTAAGGATAAATGGAGGGAAGTTGTATTTTTCACCAAGATAAGTAGTATTTACAAACAGGATAATAGGTCTCCAATTGTTTTTTTTATAGAGGTATGCTGAGGTTTGAGTTTGACTATTCATATTTAGCGGGATTTTTTAAAAAAATTGGTTAAAAATCCTAAAATATTAACAGAATATGAACTTTAGACTCTATATTGTAATTAGTGATAGAATGGGGCCCATCTTAGGAACACCTCCTAAACTTTGGGGCCCAAAATGTCGTTCGCCCTTTTTTTATTGCTTAGTAGAATTTGGATAGGCAGGGTTACCAAAAAAAAAAATAGTTTTGTGTTAGGTTGAAAATTGCGAAAAAGAGAAAAGTAAGTGGGTGGGGGATAGAAAGGGGGGGGCAGGAAAGACGAAAGTGAGTGCTGGTGGGGGTACTGTGATGAAGAAATTTTGAATTGTAGGATGTTCTTTCCCCTTTCATACTGTCACCGTGCCATTGACACGGATAGAGAGTACTAGTAGTTATTATATACTCCCTCCGTCCCGCTAAGTTCCGCACTAACACTGTTTGCGCGGGAATTAAGGAATATGATATTTTAATAAAATGTTGTGAGTATAAAAGAATGAGTGGAGAGAGAATGAGTGGAGGGAATAATAAATTATAATGGTGTTGTGAGTATTAAAATAATGTAGGAGAGAGAATGAGTAGGGTAGGGTGAATATTTTATTAATATAAAGTTTTCTTTTTGGGAGTGTGCGGATATTAGCGGGACGCCCAAAAAGGAAAGTGTGCGGATATTAGCGGGACGGAGGGAGTAGGTTAACTATTACTATTAATATTATTATTTAACTATAATTGTTACTATATAAGTTAATTATTACTATTAATTGTATTAGTTAAATATAATAGTTACTATATATGTTAACTATTACTATTAATAATATTAGTTAACTATAATAGTTACTATATAAGTTAACTATTATTATTAATTATGTTAGTTAACTATAATATTTACTATATATGTTAACTATTACTATTAATTGTATTAGTTAACTATAATAATTACAATATAAGTTAACTAATACTAATAATTGTATTAGTTAATTAGAATAGTTACTATATATGTTAAATATTACTATTAATAGTATTAGTTAATCATAATAGTTAATATATGCTAACAATTACTATTAATAGTATTAGTTAATTATAATAGTTACTATATAGGTAACATTAATATTAATAGTATTAGTTAATCATAATAGTTACTATATATGTTAACATTACTATTAATAATATTATTTAATCATAATAATTACTATATAGGTTAATTATCACTATTACTATTATTAGTTAATTATAATAATTACTATATAGATTAACTATTACTATTAATAGCTAATTATAAAAGTGACTATATATGTTAACTATTATTATTAATAGTATTAGTTCATCATAATAGTAATTATATTGGGTAACTATTATCATTTAATTTAATATAAGCTAATATTATTAGTTAAATATAACAATTACTATAACTATCACGATGAACTTAACGAATATGTCAAATAATCTTATCAAATAATAATTGATGAAAATTAAATACAAATTCGGTGATAAATGGAGATAATCAATGGTATTAGTAAAAAGAGTTACAAAAAAATTAAATAAAGATGATTGATGAGGAATATAAAAAGTCACCAAGTAATTATTGGTAGAAACTAAATATATACTATATTATTTTAAAATAGACTAAATCTGATTATGACACATAAGACCCGAATGACTTTATCTAATTTCTCAAGCTTTCATATCATATGTCTTTCATTCGTATACAACTCTTTACATTATTGTAATTAACTAATAACTTTAGTAGATAATTTATAGTTATGCATAGAAATAATATGTAATAAAGACATATTATAAGTTATAAGTAACACATATTAAGATGTAATCTAAAGAGTCACTAACTAAATACAATTAACCTAAATGTTTACATATGTAAAACGTTATTTATAATAAATTCTACTAATGATAGTTAATGATTAGTAACTTAAATCATATACACTTTCATCTACTCTCTATGTAATAATGAATTTATATTATAAAAGAAAATATATAACTAATAGAGCAAAGTGGAAGTGGAAAAGACTCAATAGTTAATATATGTTAACTATTATTATTATTATTATTATTATTATTATTATTATTATTATTATTATTATTATTATTATTATTATTATTATTATTATTATTATTATTATTATTATTATTATTAATAGTATTAGTTAATCATAATATTAATTATATAGGGTAATTATTATCATTTAGTTTAATATAAGTTAATATTATTAGTTAAATATAAGATTAATTAGAAACATTAATTTTTTAATATATTAGAATATCTTAGATAATACTTCAATATTAGTTACATACATAGGGTAACTATTAATATTTAATTTAATAGTTACTATATTCCGTATTTGATAAGTATTAGGTATTAAACTTACTATACCAATACCAGATCACTATTCTCATATAACTTTCTAATTATATTTACTAATCATAATATGTGTATATAGTATAAAATCATTAATTATCAAAAATATTTAATATTATTACTTTAATCATCTATAAAATTAGAAGTTAACTAATTACAATAATAATTCATTGTTATTACTCAAATTTCAATTGTCATAATAATAAATATAAATTTATATACAACAAAAGCTAAAAGAAAAAAATCTCCTGAATTTATAAGTGTAAATATTTTGATTAATATAAAATAAATTTATATCACCAAAAAAAATGTCATGCTGCTTTATCAAATAAAAACATAAAATAAGTAATATAAAAATTGCAAATTAATTTTCCGTGCGAAGCACGGGCTACCCACTAGTAAGAAATGATTATGAGAGACAAATATAAAAATTATCTACACAGTTAAGGCTATTTTCAAAAACGCTCATAAAATTAATTCTGAGTTAATGTCAAACCATGCTTTAAAAGTCAATAATTTTTGGGCTCAACAAATTGGCCCACATAGAACTGCTACAAAAAGGCCCATTCAGATTTATGACAAAAAGTTGAGATGGAAAAATGGAGGTGCGGGGAATCGAACCCCGTGCCTCTCGCATGCGAAGCGAGCACTCTACCATATGAGCTACACCCCCTTGTTGCATGGATTTTCTCAATTATTTTATTTAACACTAAACCTTTCTAAGAAAGAGACTCGTTCCTTCCATCTTCATTCTTTTTCTCCATGCAGATATTTTCTTAAACAAAGGCTCTATTTATTTACTCAGTCTTATGATCATATCAAACGAATTTGGCATTTTCCATTTAATTTTACCTTTTTTTTTTTTGGACTATGCCCGATAAGTTATAAAAAAGTTTCATAACGCCAAATAAGTTCCTTTCCCATGTTGTATTATGATGTTGTATTATGTTTCGAAAATACAACATCAATTAAGACCATAATACTGCATTCCGGCGACCGCCGGTGATCGGAGTCCGAAGCCCATAGACCGGCGATCAGATTTCGACCTCCGACGACCGGATTCTGGCGATCGGCGACCGGATTCCGGTGAAAATTGACCTGATTCCGGCGAAAATTGACCGGAATCCGGCATGCGGCGATAGCAGACGGCGGCAGCGGAGCTGGGCTGTGGCGGAGGCGGTGGTGCGGATGCAGTATTATGATTTTAAACTACTGCATAACTAAATGTTGTATTATACATAATACAATATGAGAGCCTATGGGACATTTTAATACAATGAGGAACTTAGTGGGAAGTGATTTGTTCCAAAAGAAACTTATGGGACAAATTTCCTTTTTTGTTACATTTAAGAGTTTTAAGATTGAGAAATATGATGAACTCATTCATTCATTCATTCGTAAGCAATTGGTAGAATTATTTTTCCGGCATTCTTGAGTCAATCAAATGCTACGTACCATTTTTGTGTATCACTTATAATCCGACGGGTTAGTATCATTCATGACATCATCTTTATGGTACTCACTACTCATAATCGGGCGGGTTAGTATCGTTCATGACATCATCATTATGGTGTAAGATGATGTTAATCCCAACATTTACTTTGGATTATGAATGGCACACAACGTTGCACAGAAAAGTGGTATGCTCCCTTCGTCCCTAAATGAGTCACTAAATGATACTACAACAAATAAGCTCTTTCACAATGTTTAAAAAATGTTGTAAAAGGTGTTTCATGATGTTTTATAAAATGTTGTGATATGTAACGTTGTAATAGGTCCAAACTTACGACAACGTTTTTAAAATGTTGTAAAAGCTCTTTCACAACGTTTAAAAACGTTGTAAAAGGTGTTTCACACATTTTCAAGAACATTGCTAAAATGTACCACAACGTTTTAGTTAAACCTTGTCTTTAATTTTACACCCTTTTTTGTTAAACGCTGTAAAAAGTATTTATTTTAAAAAAAAATCACCTTTTCCCCAAATTATCCAATTAAATCTGTTGCAAAATATTTATTTTCTGTTCACATCACAAATTAAGTTTACACCCAATTTTCACAGAAAAACATTGTAATAATAAACTTGAAATTGTCTATGGCTAAGAACTTATGAGACGAAACTCACAAGGTGAGATGAAACTCACGGGTGTTGTCCTTAGTGTTAATGACACTAACGACGACACTTTCACCAATTCTAGAAAAGCACAAATCAATAGAAATAAATATAATTTGCAGCGGAAATATTAAAGCAATACACAAGAATATAATTTTTATCAAGTTATATAAATATATAACTTGATGGGTGCCTAAAAGGCAAGACCTTTCTATTAATAATATGAATTCAATACAAGGTCGAGGTTGTTCCTTAATGATAAACGAACCCTGATATAAGGAACAACATACACGAATTCTCTCAGTAAATAAACACTCAAAAACCTCACAAAAATATAAAAATCTATATGAAATATTTGAGTGTTGGACAAAGTGTTGCCGACACTGAATGGCAACACTTGAGAGCAGAATTCTACTTTTCTTGTGCAGATTTTCGTTTTCTGAATTGGATGATCTTCAATGAAGATCCACTGCACTATTTATAGGCCACAAAGTCTTGGAGCCTACTCAAATGATCAGCTAACAGTTTGGAGTTTGTTTCCTCCATTTATGCCACTCGCCTCTTTTGTAGGAGACCTAGTCTTCTCTTGCTTCTCTTGCTTGTACCTCTTAGCTTTGGTTGCCTTGTACTCGACTTGTTCTCCCAGAATAGGCTGAATAAAATATCTCTGGCTTGGTCATCAATTAAACAAATAAACACATGTTTATTTGTTAATTTCTTCTCCTCTTCGTGATTAACGCTGGGATTTTCTGTTGCTGATTTTAAGCTCATTTTAAGGTGACTAACTACTGTTATATAAACATTAATTTACCCATTAATATTTGTGAAAAATACAGTAACTAACTCAGTGTCGCCAATTCCAAATGGCAACACTTTTGGCAACACCAGTGGCAACACTGGTTTGCAACACTTGGGATGACATTCATGACAACTCATGATCTAACATTAACAATCTCCCCCATAGTTACTGATTTCTTCACAAAATACCAATGTGATGATCTTTTCAAAAACAGTTAGTCAACCTTAACTAAAACCACAAAAAATGCCACGAGATTTTGATAGAGGCAACATCAACCTTCAGGCAATGTTTTGAAATATTTTTCAATCCAAAACATCAACCATTAAGCAAATGAAGTATCAAAATCTTTACAAAAATCTCCCCTTAATACGAAATTTAATAATTAAATAAACTAACTATTAAATTCTAAACAACCAACCAACCATTTAACAAAAAAAAACATCCATCATCTTTTGAAGAAAATTCCAGCTGAAACAAAGAAAAAAAAACAGAAATAAAATTTGTTTAAGCATTACAAACCAAAATAAAACAAATAAAATTGTTTTTGTTTCCAACCACCAAAAACACAAACCATTCGAACCAACCACCATTAAACTGCATTTCCAGCTCCTTCACCTCCCTCAGCTGTCCCACTAGGCCCAGCACCATTCCCAGCTCCATCATCATCATCACGCCTTGGTGGCTTATCTCCCCCTATTTTGGAAGAAATTAAATCCACCATTTTCATCATGTCAGTGCGCATATCCAACCATCCCTGAATTACTGAGTCAATGTGCTTCACTTGACCATTGAAAAAATTAAGAATCATCGCAGCATCAACCATAACAGAGCGGTGTTGCCGAAGTGTTGCCGGTTGTGGGGCGACACTTGGGGCGACACCGGTAGCAGGAGGCAATTGGAGGAGCATTAGTAACCAAAACCCAAGGTAAATCCACTGTGCCTATCACCTTCGGTAAAGTGTTTGGTAATTCTGTAATAAACGGGCTTTTCGGAGATATTATCACCATTCCAAGGCTTAAGGTTTTGGAACATGAGGACTTGGAAAATAAGGGAAGGAAATATGAAGGAGGAAGTCTTTTTCTTCTTAGCCCATGCGGCAAGGTGAGCAAATACAAGTCTCCCAAAGTTAACTCTTTGTTTCTTGCCTAGTTTGTACAACAAATTAGCTTGCTCAAAAGTGACCGTGTTCTCGTTTGCCGTAGGAAGCCAATTTGTTATACAAATCTTGTGGAGCACGCTAAACAAAGAAGTGAGATGGGTAGACCTAAAGTGATCGAGACCAAATGGTGATTCTCCCTCCAGTTAAAAAGGTGGCTAAGGCATTAGGATCATATTCCAAACTCTCATCTTCGACATTAGGGAGGCCGAATGCCTTGTTGATGATCAAGGGATTAAAATCATAGATATTGCCCCTAACAAAAATCTTTCCATAATGAGGGGTATTCCTATCATCAATATTATCCCTAAGATGAGCATAGAAATTCCTAACCACACTTTCAATGTACGATGACACTTTAGTCACCGTAGGCAAAAACATCATATCCTCCAAAAGCGATACACACCTAACTCCTTGAATTGAGTCACATACATATTCTTTTCATTCAGAATTTTCTTCTCGAATCTTCAACAAACTTATCTAAATTTGTTTCACCATAAAATTCATCCGAAAGAAAAGGACGTTCATAAAATCCAAAAGACTCATAATCGACTTTGTATCTGAGAGAGATTAGGAGAGTGTACCTCGAGCCATGAAATAGGAGAATACGAAGGAGAACTCGATTGTGCTTTGGTCTTGGCGGCGGGTGTTGCTTCGGGTGTTGCCATTTCATCGGCAACACTTGGGGCGACACTTGATGAAATTTTCTGTTTCTTCTTCATTTTGGGTGGGCTTCAGCAAGAGTTTCCTCATCTTCCAACCAAGCTTCTTCATCCTCATCAGAAGATGATGAGGGCTCCTTTGTCTCTTTAAAAGCTGGGTCCGAACCTTCCTCGGACGAAATGTTGAGCGAAGAGCTTGAAGAATCATCCACATTTACCGGATCATCAGCTGTATTAGATGGTATCTTTGACTGAACAGAGTTTTGATCCTCTCCGATTGTCTACGCACTCCACCCCTAAAAGAGCTAGAGGCATCAACCGCCTTTCGCTTCTTGGTCTTCTTCTGAGGGGCGAAGGTGAGTTCTGTGGATGGGGTAGCTTCAGGAAGATTGATGGGAATGGGAATTTGAGAAGGATCATAGACAACAATGTCTAAGGATGGTGAGGTTGAGGGTGTGGCCGAAAGTGTCGCAGGGGATATCTCCATTGGAACGGCGACATTTGAGGCAACACTAGAGGGAGCTAGAGGCGAAATTTCCATGGGAGACGAAATTTGGGAAGTATTTTTAGGGCTAGCCATGGAAGATTGAAGAAGAATGAGGAAGACGAAGAACTGGGGCAAGGGTTTGGGATTCCGCCTAGAGAGAGAGAGAATACGGTGAGAGAGAGAGGGTTTAGGAGGGGGTTTTAAGAGTGAATAGTGGAGGGATTTAATTGATTTGGCAAGGTCAAATTAATTAAACCTCCACTTATCTCTAAAAATCCCAACAATACTCAAGTGTTATCCGCCATTTTTTTTTAAAAAAAAATCCATTTTTTTTTTTTAATTTTTTTTTAATTTTTAATTTTTTAATAATAACTAAACATAATTTTAGTAATATCCATAAAATTGTGTTTTTCAAAATTCAAAGAGATGAATTTTAAAAAATAGATATTACAAAATTACACTTAGATTGACAAAAATAAAAATTTTTGCTAAAAACCTTTTAAATTTCACAAACTCTAAATATAAGCAAATAGACTTTTGGAAATTTAAAATTTAATTAACAAAAACAAAAACAAGAAAATAAAAAATTAATGTAGCATCTACTAATGTGTTACTAGCAATGTTGCGTGACACTCAAGGCAACATTTTTAAATAAAATCCCCTTGATAATTTTTCAACATACATATCTATACTTTCTTAGGCAATTTTTAAGCACACTTTACACTTTCTTTATTTACAAGGAAGCATCGTAGTAGCGAGCTCCGTGCCCCGAGTTTTTTATTAAAGTGTAAAGCTACAATTAGTAAGTTTTATACCTTTCAAGTAGGGTACATTTGTAGTAGCGAGCTCCATGTCCCTAATACTTAATATAAAACACTACATTATATTCCCTTTGGGAATTTTCACAAGCTTTGCCTTTTTTTTTTTTAATATCAACAACAATATGAGTGACTTTGTCACTTTTTAGCATAAAGGGGTATTCTAAAAAAAATGTTAATCTTAAGAATGTACACATACTAGAACGAAAGGTCGATAAATGCCCCCATTTGGGATTAAACAACTATATATATATATATATATATTTTTTTTTAAAATTTTAAAGATAATGTACAACTCATACAAAGTGTTGTGACGGTGTTGGTAACAACGACGGCAACACTAACAGATTTATAGAAAACATAGACCAAGAGATTTTTCAAACTTGAAAATCTCTCATGGTCCAAGGCTTTGGTCAAAATATCGGCAAGTTGATGTTTTGTATCAATATGCTCTATTTGGATCAATTCCTTTTCTACTAAATCTCTTAAAAAATGATGGCGGATATCAATGTGCTTAGTGCGTGAGTGTTGTACGGGGTTTTGGAAATATTTATAGCACTCAAATTGTCACAATACATGGTCAAGATATTACTATCAAGACCATAGTCATCAAGCATGTGTTTTAACCATATTAGTTGTGAACAACAACTCCTGTTTGCCACATATTCGAGATTCGGCGGTCGAGAGAAACACGGTTTTGCTTGCGGCGTACCATGACACTAGATTATTACCCAAGAAAAAACAACCCCCACTAGTACTCTTTACGTCATCTATATCCCCTGCCCAATCGAGTCACTAAAACCAACTAAGTTGGTATTAGTGTCTTTGGTGAACAGATTCCCAATTCACTTGTCCCAGACACATACTTGATGATTTTCTTGACGGCATTTAGGTGAGAAATTTTAGGAGCAGATTGATATCTAGCACAAACACCTACGCTGAACATTATATCGGGACGGCGCGGTAAGATAAAGAAGACTACCTATCATGGATCTATACGAGTTGGGTCAACATCCTCCCTGCACGATCTTTGGTTACCTTAAGAGATGATCCCATAGGTATTTTAGAGCTCTTGGCACTCTCCAATCCAAATCTTTTCACCGGACTCTTAGCATACTTGCTACGAGTGATGAAGATTCCATCATTCGATTGTTTCACACTGCAATCCTAGGAAATAATTAAGTTCTCCTATCATGCTCATCTCAAATGTAGATGTCATCGCTTCCACAAAATTTTGTAAACATGTTTTAGATGTGGAACCATAAACTATGTCATCAACATAGATTTGAGCAATGACAAGCTCTTTATTTTCCCTAAGAATAAATAATGTCCTATCGGCTTCTCCTCTAACAAATCCATATTCAAGAAGGAAGCTTGTTAGACGCCCATACCATGCACGAGGAGCTTGTTTTAAGCCATATAAGGCCTTATCAAGTGCGTATACATGGTGCGGGTGGAATGGGTCTTGAGCCCTTTGGGTTGCTCAACATAGATCTCTTTATCTAAGTACCCATTCAAGAAAGCCGCTTTGACATCCATTTGGTGCAATGTGATTTTGAGATAACAAGCTATAGCAAGAAGAAGTCTTATTGACTCAATTCTAGCCACGGGTTCAAAGGTCTCGTTAAAGTCGATTCCTTCCACTTGTGTATAGCCTTGAGCCACAAGGCGAGCTTTATTACGAACAATATTACCCAATTCATCAGATTTGTTTTTGTAAATCCATTTAGTTCCAATAATGTTAGTATTTAAAGGACGTGGAACTAAACACCAAACCTCGTTACGGGTAAATTGTTCAAGCTCTTCTTGCATAGCTTGAATCCAGAATTTATCATTTAAGGCCTCAATCACATTTTTTGGTTCAACGGAGGAAACGAAACGGGAGTGTTTTACACGAGTATGTGGAGGACATACACACATACCTAACCATATCTCTGTAATCAGCGGCTCCTTGTTCCTTGTTCTAACCCCTTCATTAACATCACCAATTACTTGAGTAATGGGATGATAATTTCTAATTCGAGTTTGGGGGATCTCTCACGCCTTGATGGTACACCAATCCATCTTCTCCTTACGAGTCCTTTGCTCTCGGAATTTCCAGCCATTGTTCTGTTCTCTGTGTTGCCTCGGGTGTTGCCATTTCGGGCGACACTTGGAGCAACACTTGAATCTGTGGCTGCAATGGCTGAATCGGATTACGTTCCGGCCCTTTGTTCGACTTCTTCTAGTAGAGTCGAGGTATATCATCATTTGGTTCTCTGTGGCACTCAAGTAATCGTTAAATTCAATATTTACCGATTCTTGAATCACTTTTAACCTCAAATTATAGACACGATAAGCATGATTGTTTTGAGAGTAGCCAAGAAAGATGGCTTTGTCACTCTTAGAATCAAGTTTTCCTAAGTATTCCCGGTCATTTAAAATGTAGCACAAACACCCAAACACATGAAAATAGTGAACCGTAGGTTTCTTTCCATTTAAAATCTCATAGGGTGTCATAGTTGTACCGGGTCTTAAGAAAACTCTATTTGTAGTGTGACAAGGCTGTGTTTAATGCTTCGGCCCAAAAACCTTTAGAAATATTTCTAGCAATTAGCATAACACGAGCCATTTCCATTAAAGTCCTATTTTTCCTTTCGGCAACACCATTTTGTTGTGGTGTTTTGGAGTGCTGAAAACTCATGGTGTATCCCCTTTTTACTACAAAAAGTAGAAAAGGAGATGTTTTCAAATTCTCTACCATGATCTGATCTTATTCGAAAAATAGGAGAACAAAACATGTTTTTGATTTTAGAGACTAAGTGAGTAAATTTATCAAAAGTTTCAGATTTTTCTCTTAAGAAATACACCCATGTAAACCTAGAAAAATCATCAACTATCACATAAACATACTTCTTACCTCCCAAGCTTTCTACCTCAATAGGACCCATCAAGTCCATATGTAGAAAGTTTGAAAACAATGTGTTGTTCTGAGTGTTGCTCATTGTGTTGTTCAACCTTGTGAGCAACACGAGTTTGCTTACCCTTTACGGTCACCACACATCACGGTGTTTTTGAGGTCTAGTTTAGGAACACCTTTGACGGCATTATGTTTGATAATCTTCTCAAGATTCCTATAATGAGAATGACCTAACTTTTGATGCCATAACCTAATATCATCAAGTTTTGTCAAATTGCACGCGATTTATTACCAACCGGATAGCAATTATCACTTGATCTTATTCCGGTCATGACACAAAAGTTAGTGTTATCAAACACTTCACAGGTATTTTTATTGAATTTTACCTCCAAATTGTCATCACATAGTTGGCTAATGCTAATTAAATTAGCAAGTAAACCATCTACGTGCAAGACATTTTTCAAAGGAGGAAAACCAACAATATCCGGTGTTCCTTTACCAACTATTTCACTCTTGCCTCCACCACCATAAGTCATTTGAGCCTCCTTGAATAGGTTGGTACTACGGTAGGAATGATTTTGTACCGAGTCATATGGCGTGAACAACCACTATCAAAGTACCAAGTTCTGCAATGTTAGTCCTTAAGGTGTATAAACAACATAGCATTTCAGTTTTCCTTGGGTAACCAACCCTTTTTGAAAATGCGGATTTACGTTCACCGGTGTTGCCATAAGTGTTGCCCCTGAGAAACCGGCGACACTTGAGGCGACACTTGAAAGCTGGACATTTTCTTTTGTAGGAAAATGCAATGCGGTTTTAAATGTCCGGCTTTGTGACGGTATCCACACTCATTGGATTGATCGGAGGAATCACTAGGAGTGCTACCCTTTTCCTTGACACGCTCTTTTACAAAACAATTTTTAGTTTCAACATCAAACAAGGAAGAGGTAATACTTTCAAGTGATTCTTGGAACCCAGACCCGACTTTCGAGGCTTACTCAATTTGAGTATTTCATCCAATTTGGATGAACTCGTGTTGAGTTTTTGAAGGTGGATTCGGCTAGGTTGAGTTTGGCCTTGATTTTATCAAGATCCAAGTCTCTCCTGCGAGTTGAGCTTCTAGCCGAGTCAAGGAGTTCTTAAGATCCACGATTTTCCTTTTTCAAGAAAACCACCATCTTATTCTCCTTTTTCCATTCCACGAGGAGAGATTTATAGAGGTTTTAATTCACAAATAAGTTCATCTTTATCAAGATCATCCTCTATAATCTCTTACGAATTTAAATCGGTTGAACCATGCAAATTAAGATCATTTAAAGAATCATACCTGCTTTGAGTGTTGTGCCAAGTGTTGCCAATTCTGGACGACACTTGGGGCAACACTACGAAGAAGTCACCAATGTTGTGTCAAGTGTTGTCAAATCTGTAACGACACTTGAAGTAACACTCTCAGTCGAAGGTAGCTCCTCTACCGTGGCCATCATGACTACTTGCTCCGTCTGTTCTTCTTTCTCCGTTCCTTCCTCCTCTCCATCACTAAGAGATACCCACAAGTTTTTGCCCGCCTTTCTCAAGGTGTTAGCACATTCATTGGCATAGTGACCCCAACCGGAACAAGCATGACATTGAATAGATTCAATGTACTTAGGATCGGACCGGATCTTTTCCGAGGATGCACGCCTTGGTGGGATATCCTTTTGATTTGGAGGAGGACTTCTCCTTGGCACAAAACTAAAGGTTTTGGCCGTTTGGTCCTTAGCCTTTACTGCACTTTGTTAAATTTTCTAACCATAGAATTATATCTCTTTGCAAGTAAAGCTACACTAGTATTTTCATCTAACTCCTCGAAGACTTCATCTTCATCGTCCACACATGTGTCCGAAGATTCGACTTTTAAGGCAATATTCTTGCCTTTAGAAGCCTCCGTTTGTTCATTGAGATTCAACTCAAAGTTTTTCAAAATACTCATTAAGGAGTTGATGTCCATTGTTGAAAGATTATGGGCCTCTTCAATAGCTGAAACTTTAATATTAAAACGTTCGGGAAGAGTACGAATAGCTTTTGAAACAAGTTGTTTATTTGTAAAAGGCTCCCCTAATACTTGACAAGCATTTGAAATATCAATCAACTTTTCAAAATAAGACGAGATGTCTTCGTTTTCACCCATTCTTAATCTTTCAAATCTACTAGTGAGACCTCTAAGCTTTGTTTCTCGGACACTTTGCCATCTCCTTCACAAAATCTTTGTAAAGTATCCCAAGCATCTTTTGCAGAGGGACTATTTTGAATGAGTTTGAACATATGCATGTCAACCCATTCATAGATGGCATTCAGTGCCTTTTCATTGAAACTAGCAAGATTATTCTCTTCAATTGTCCACTCGAATTCAGGTTTGACTTGAACGTCACCATCGTCATCCGGAGGAAGCATTGGAACAGAATAACCATTTAAAATAGATCGCCAAGCCCGAAGATCAATTGATTTGATATGCGAGCGTTGGCGAATCTTCCAATAAGCATAATTAGATCCGTCTAAAACCGGTAATCTCTTTTGATTAGGGTTTGCATGATCATAAGCCATGACAAAAGGATCTAAACACTTAGTATATCAAGTGCTAGGCTCTGATACCAATTGAAATTGTCTATGGCTAAGAACTTATGAGACGAAACTCACAAGGTGAGATGAAACTCACGGGTGTTGTCCTTAGTGTTAATGACACTAATGGCGACACTTTCACCAATTCTAGAAAAGCACAAATCAATAGAAATAAATATAATTTGCAGCGGAAATATTAAAGCAATACACAAGAATATAATTTTTATCAAGTTATATAAATATATAACTTGATGGGTGCCTAAAAGGCAAGACCTTTCTATTAATAATATGAATTCAATACAAGGTCGAGGTTGTTCCTTAATGATAAACGAACCCTGATATAAGGAACAACATACACGAATTCTCTCAGTAAATAAACACTCAAAAACCTCACAAAAATATAAAAATCTATATGAAATATTTGAGTGTTGGACAAAGTGTCAGCCGACACTCGAATGGCAACACTTGAGAGGAATTCTACTTTTCTTGTGCGCATTTGCGTTTTACGAATTGGATGATCTTCAATGAAGATCCAGCACTATTTATAGGCCACAAAGTCTTGGAGCCTACTCAAATGATCAGCTAACAGTTTGGAGTTTGTTTCCTCCATTTATGCCACTCGCCTCTTTTGTAGGAGACCTAGTCTTCTCTTGCTTCTCTTGCTTGTACCTCTTAGCTTTGGTTGCCTTGTACTCGACTTGTTCTCCCCGTAATAGTGAATAAAATATCTCCTGGCTTGGTCATCAATTAAACAAATAAACACATGTTTATTTGTTAATTTCTTCTCCTCTTCGTGATTAACGCCTGGCGTTTCTCGTTGCTGATTTTAAGCTCATTTTAAGGTGACTAACTACTGTTATATAAACATTAATTTACCCATTAATATTTGTGAAAAATACAGTAACTAACTCAGTGTCGCCAATTCCAAATGGCAACACTTTTGGCAACACCAGTGGCAACACTGGTTTGCAACACTTGGGATGACATTCATGACAACTCATGATCTAACATTAACAAAACTAACGTCACAAAAATAGATGTAGCAATAAATATTCACATAGTTTTCTAACTCAAGGAATTGAATTTTACTTCATTTACCTAATAAATACATTGAACATATCTACTCCATAACACACATATTCCTCCAACTAGAAACGGCCCCTCCATCTACAAACTAAAAGCAAGTCTGCAAATTTTGTACCGTTGATAGCTTGAGGTTACATTACTGCAGAACTGATTCACAAATCCAACTCATAGGATAGCATGGCATTGCCTCCCAGCTTCTGCATAGACAACATTGATCGGACTACTTATTGGCCTCAGCGCAGTTATAAAATCATGCAAAAAGAAAGTTACAATGATTGAGAAGAGATTTTTAAAACTAAGGGCAGCAATGTGCATACTGCACATTGTGTGTGTGTGTATGAGAGAGAGAGAGAGAGTGGCATGGGAAGCTTTGCTCATCACATTATGTTGACTGTATTTCTCTCGGATTGCAGGTAAAATCGAACTTTGGCTCTCATGGCAAAAACTATGAAGTGCTTTGACGCATTCATGCAAGTCAGACGATTGGTATAAAGTGTAATGTCGGGTATAATTCTGATGATACAGTCAGTATTAACATACTTAGCATATGTAATCAGGGTGAAATAACAAAAAAAAGTGGAAGATCATTTTGAAGACGATGTGTACCTTAGGTCATCTTGATGAGCTCTATATATATAGTGATAGTTCAATGGCATGTCTAGCAATCTGAGGGTGTCCAGTCTTAATGCATACAGCAGTCAACAACCATAAAAGAACTGCGAGTAAAATTGAAATTGAAAAAAATGTCAAATCAACACATAAAGGACCATCCAGAGTAAAGAAGGGGAAGTTATCAAGAACGGCAAGTAAAATCATGTACTTCCACAGTCCCTTTTATAGAAAAAAAAAAACTGTCCCTAGATGCTTTTTATCAAAAAAAAAAAAATTACTATTCATTTTATTATTATTATAAAACTAAATATTTAGAAAGTGAATAACAAGAATTATTATGCATCTTTGGCATTAAAATATACTCCCTCCGTCCCACTATACTTGACACCCAAGGGGTGGGTTCAAAAACCAAGGAAAAAGAATAAAATAAAAAAAATGTGTGGTGGAAAATGAAGAGAGAGAATGAGTGGGGTAAATAGTAATGTTGGTTGAATAAATGTGTGGTAGAAAATGAAGAGAGAGAATGAGTGGTGGGGTAGAGTGAATATAAAAATATAAAAACTTGGTTATTTTTTAAAGGTGTCAAGTATAGTGGGACGGCCCAAAATGAAAAGAAGTGTCAAGTATAGTGGGATGAAGGGAGTATAAAATAACACATTTTCGGAGTGTCCGTTAAAAAGGAAATATCAACATTAATTTAGGGACAGAGGGAGTATGTTATTTCAAATCCTCAATTTCTCACCTAGAGGCATACCCACCCACCCACCCACCCCACCTACAGTGGCTGATCCACCCTTATCATTCAGTAAGTTCTCACATTTAATAGAAGAAGAAATTTATTTTTTTAAAATATATACTGTATACACAGACTTCACCCATTATTGACTATGGTCTTGAATTTGAGTCCCACTATTGACATACTCCCTCCGTCCCGGACCTATGGGCTCGGTTTGACTTTTCACGTAAATTAAGAAGAGAGTATTATATTGAAAATGTTGTGAGTGTGAAATAAAATAGGAGAGAGAATAAGTGGAGGGAATAATAAATTATAATGGTGTTGTGAGTATTAAAATAATGTAGGAGAGAGAATGAGTGGAGGGAATAGTAAAGATTCCTTTCCATTTTAGGAAATGTGCACGTAGGTTTGGGACGCCCAAAATGGAAAGTGTGCACGTAGGTATGGGACGGAGGGAGTATTTTTTTAGGGTAATTTGTGCACCCATTTTGAATAAATATTGGATCCACTACCCCCCCAATTAAAAGAAAAAAAAGAAAAAAGAAGAGAAATACTACTCCCTCCGTCCCAAAATGAATGTCGTTTTTTTTTTTTTTTTTTTTTTTTTTTTCTAATTTGCTCTTTGATCAAGAGTAAATTTGATTTTTTTTTACATTCATTTTGAGATGAAGGGAGTGTTAGACATTGATGAATGCTGAAAACAAACCTGGCCAGGATCCACCATTGTGGTAACTCCACCTAGTATTTTTTGGATCACATCCTGTTATAATCCTCCACTCATGGCCTTCTATTGCAGGGTAACAAACTTTCAGAGGCATATCTCCAACCAACTCCTCCCAACGCGATTCTATAAGGTCCATGATTGTAGTTGACTGCTCAGGAGTTGCAAGGGATGATAAAATTGCAATACAGTTGCCCTTGCAGAACCAGCGGAAGTCCAGGGTAAACATATAGAAACCATGTTGTCAGACGAGCATGATTCATAACAAAAATTTTTTGATCAAAATATTCATAACAACAATAAGCGCAGTTATGAGAGGAGCAAGTTCATAATTGTTTGAATTTACATTTATCACTTCCTTAAATTGTACTGAGTTCTGGATGTTAAAATCACGAGCAATGTAACCAACTGTGAGTACCCCGACTCGAACTCGTGTTTTTGGGTCCGCTTTCCTTGAGATGTATTTTGGGCTCATTTATTTGCTAAAGTGCATTTTGGGCCTAAATCATTCATTCATTCACTTTGATCCATTTACTCCTCATTGGGTCTGCCTTCCTGCGGCCCAGCTTATCATAAAGTTGACCGGTGTCGTCCGACATAGGGCGACCCAAAGGCGGTTAACGCCCTACGTCGTACGATATAGGAGCTCCCATCAGCATGCCTATAAATAAAGGGCTTGGCTGATCATTTTAAGGGGGACTTGGGGAAGTAAGGTCACTCTGCTAAAATAGAGACTCACTCTCTCTCTCACACACACACACTCACCTCCCTCACACACACACACATCCAAGCCAAGGTCCAAAGAGTGATCTCCTTTGTTGGTGTTTTGAAGGGGTGAACACCATACTATTGGTGCTTCTACCTTGTGGACTACAATAGGTAGTCACTAAACCCTCTCTCTCTCTGATTACATCTTGCATACTCATTCATTTTACATTGCATGCTTATATTGTTTGATAACATGTGAATATTTGGGATTTTGCATGACAAAGGTGGTGGAGATGTGAATCACCAATATTCACATCTCCTCACCTCAGATCTGGACATTTAGTGTCATTATTTGCATTAAAGTTTGCATCTTGTTTACTTGTGTTTGAGTTAGGAGGTGATGGCTACATGATAATGGCCAAGAACATGTGATTATTCACATTTGGCCATTAAAGCCATGTGATCCTCCCATAATACTCACGTATGTCGAACGACATGGGACACCAAAAGGGGTCCTGTGTCATACGACATAGAGCTCCCAAAAAGCTGTTTGGCTTTCAGTGACTTCAGATCTACCCAGATTGATTCCCTTTGTGATTTAAAGCTGTGTTTAAGTAGTTTTTCAGTTCATTTATCACTGTTTGGAAAATCTGAGATTTATTTGGGTGTAACCCATTGATGGAGGCGGTCTCTGTCGTGTGACATGGACAACCCTGGCGTCCTATGTCATACGACATCCATATCACCAAAAGTCAATTTTGACTTTGCTCACTCCAATCAATCCCAAATTGGTCTTGGACCCTAAATAGTGACTCTCCTTAGTTAAAATAGCCTTGTTTTAGTGTTAGAGTAGCTTTGGTGGCTTAACCACCCTCTTTGTAAGAGGCAATCTGACCAGGATGTCTTATGTCGTCCGACATTCTTCTCCTGAGGAAGTCCTGTGTCGGACGACATCCGAGATTCCTGGACAGACTGCCTCAGCTTGTGCCTTGTAATGCAAGTCATTGTTTGTAAGGGTGTGGCCCCATTTCATGGTTCACAAGTTGTATCCAGTTTCACTATCATTAATGAAATCCAAGTTTGCATGCCTTGATTGTTGACACAAATTGCACACACTTTGAATGATTATAATTGTCCTTGTTTGATTGAAAGTCTCGAAAGAGGCGACGTGGGTGAGCTCCATATTCTCTTCCCACGTCGTAACTTGACCCCCGGACCCATTTTCTCATTTCCGAAGGTTTTTCAATGTTTCCTTAAAAACGGCGTGGCGACTCCCAAAAACAAAAAAAATATATTTATTATTTTCTTATGATGCGATTTCGGCGAGCGTTCATTCAGTGGTGACTCTGCTGGGGACTAAAGATTGAAAAGCTTTTATTTTTAATGAAAAGAGTGATACTTGGTATATAGGTGGAAACCACTAAGTTTCCCGTATTGCTTCCTACCCGAGGCTTGGGATAAATTGTGGTCTAACAATGCCACGTACCGGTATCATTCTTCTTTTTTGAAAAAGTTTTTCTTAAGAGGGTCTAACTTTCTTTAATCAACTTGGACAATTTTCTCATTCTCTTTGTGCATGATTTGTGTCATTGTGTGCTCTTATGTGCCATGCCATGCTTCTGTGCCTATATGCTTTTTATGCCTTGATATGACAGTATTTTGGTGTTGGGGTTTCTCCCCCTTGCTCTTTGCTTGGCTCTGTTGGTGAGAACTCCTATGTCGGACGACATTCCCTTCCTAGGATGTCCTGTGTCGGACGACATAGAAAGGCAGTGCAGGGGCAGTTTCAGTTGATCTGTTGGACAGGGCCGAGTGATTCTGAGATGCAGCTACTGGTTTCTTCTTGGCATTTGGGGCAGTCCCCTTTTGTCGTGCTTTGGACTCATTCTCTTGTTTTTCCTTTTTGCATACTTATAAATATTGCATTTTTTTTGAAAAAAAAATCTTTTTTACAAAAAAGCAAAAATATTTTCCTAGAAGATACTTTCACACTACTCACACGCTACCCGCACATAGAGTTAGAACCCTCAGAGTGTACGGACGGCATCACGGACAGTGACGTGTTTCGCTTACACTTGAGCGCCTAAAGTCCTCCCGGCCTATAGAGTGTTAGGAACCACACTTGTCCGTGACACACTTTCTACCGTGACCGGTTGGTTTTTGGCAAAATACTTTTCAAAATATTTTTCAAACTCGGTTTTAAAAATTTTCTCACAAAGTCCGAGTCGTACTTCACCTCCGAAGTCTTGGCATACTCTCCTTCTTCATGTCAAAATTACGACATAACTCAACGTGAGTACATGTCAAAATTTTGACATGTCTCGACGTGGGTACATGTCGATTTCTTGACTTGACTTCGCAAGAGGTCATGACGCGTTTTCGACATGTGCTAACGCGAGATCATGTCGAATTTTTGACACATACTAACGAGAGGTCATGCCGAATTTTCGCCATGAAGCGACGAGAGGCCATGCCGGATTTTCAACTCGAAGTGAGGAGAGGTCATGCCGAATTTCTTCCAGGATTTTATCTGCAAATTGCGGTCTTGTACATTCAAACGTACTTTCGACCCTCTCTCCTCCCGAGTTAAGACGTTGTTGATTTGGACTTGGTTTTGAAAATCTTGAGTTTGACTTGTTTTGACTTGTATGCCCTTAGGTCCGTTTTGCCTTTTGATTGGTGGGTTCCACGTGCCCTATAGGACCTCTGCCGGGATTGTCCGTCACGGAGGTGCAATACAGGTGGAATACAGGGAGTCTATAGACGTAGTGATGGAACCCACTAGTCCAGGAATAGTGTAGAATGCGAAAAAGAAGGTGTCCCCCTTTTCCAACCATTCTTAGGATTAATAAAAATCGTTTTTATTCAAATTTTAATAAGGCATATGCATGAGTCCGTCCCGAGTCTATCCTCTCCCCTACCTAAAACAGTTCTCTCCCCCTTCCAGCGAGCAAGTATTGGGTCAGAGTTCCGGGTGGTCGGTTAATCAGTTTCTCTCCAGTCAGGGATTCATTTCCAGCAGTCTCAGAGATGGCAGATTCACAAGTTTCAGCGGGTTTGGGTCCAAATGCGGGTGTCGATCCAGCTCAAGGTCAGAATGTCAGTCAAGGTGTGGGGCCGGATCAAGGTCAGAATGTGGGGCAGAATGTCAAGGATCCTGAATTCAGATTCTCTCTCAGCCTCGAGAATAATGAACAAGTCAATCCTCCTTGGTCCCACGTTAGCAGTTTCTTGCAAGAATATGAAGATCACTACTTCTCAGAGAAAGGGAAAGCTGACACTGGAGAACTGGGGCTGTTCAGATCAAATCACGAGAAGATCATTTACACAAGATGGCTAGAGCACTCGAAAAGGATTGAACAAGAAAGCTTTAGGCGGGTACCTGTGTTGGGGCTTATTAGTAAAGAGGCCGAAGCACACCTTGAGTTAATACACTTCTGCAAACTGGTTTTGGGAGAAGCCGAGTACAGTCCTGAGGATAGTGAAGGTGAAGAATCGGAGGAGGAGGATTGTTTCCATATCCTGCCTGGGGTCAAATACATGCCACCCCCTCTCACTCTTCCCCCACAATTCCTGGGAGGAAAAGCTGAGTCGCAATTGCCGCTTCCAGCATTGGGGGCCTACAATAACTTCTGCGAGTGCACACACCCATCCTCCCCTAATAGATATGATCGACGCACTCTCTTAGCCGAAGTTCAGGTAGTATGGGATAACGATTCTGATAATAGTAATGACGATGATGACAACGAGAGTGAAGAATCTATTGAAGCCCTAGATCCAGAATCAGTTTGGAATAATCATGTCGGGAATGATCCCATGGGTGCGAGGCATAATGGGTGGTTGTTAGCTAGTGACGAAGAAGAGCCGCTAGAAAATATGGATCAGATACCAATGGAAACGGACCCCTACGAGGAGTTCCTCTCAAGATGCAACTGTGGTCAATGCCCGAATACTTCGGGGGATGAGGAAAAACAGAGTCCATTTGAAGAGCAATATGGATCTGAAATCCTGGAGCACAATGTTCCCTACAAAAACCTAGTGGGTGAATGGAGAAAATTTATTGAAGCACTGGTCGAAAGGGAGGTTTCCAGCAGCCGACAGACGATGAATTTGTAAACGTCATTGGGTCTCTTTCTCCCTCCCCTAGAACTGATGGCACCACGACTGTAAGAATCACTGCTGAACCTCTCAAACACATTGAGTGCATGGAATCACTGAAGAGGGTTATGGATCTAGACGCCACTCCAGTTGCCTTCATACCCATGGACCCGTACGATGCCTTCTTAAAAGCTTCTGTACCCGAAGAAGGACCCCGGGTACTCCTCATCTGGACTCAGATATATCGAGCTGCTGTGTCGCGCAATGGAAAGGAGTGTTGTCTGTCCTTCACTTGTGGTTGCCCCATTTGCAAAAGCGAAAGGAAAAAGATGTATGATGAGATGGATGTCGACAGTCAGAAAATTGAAGAAGCTTCGGGGGACGACTACGTAACCGAAGACATGAAAGCTATGAATTTTCCTGGGGCTGAATATGTAGATGTCATGGAATTCAACACTGCTTACCATACTTTGGGGAATGAATTCTCGAACATCCGATCCAAACAAATAGTTGAAAATCTGTTAGGAAAGGGGAGACTGACTCCTATCCTCCCCAATGAGAAAGTAACCATTGTCAGATCAAACCCGCCCAGAGGCAAAGCAACAATCCTTGTCAGGATTACCAAAGAAGAGGTCACTTTTCCCGAATGCATCTTAGCTTTGAGAGAGGTCTTAGACACTGGCATGATACCTGATGCACCTCCCACACAGAATGCCACAATTATCTCTAGCGCTGAGTATTACAAAAAGGAGCCAGAATTGCTGCATGATGCCGGGGATGAAAAGGAAAAACCACCAAACCCTGGGAGTAGTAGCACCTGTTGTATGATAACCTTCACAGGCCTTGATCTCCCTCAGTTCGGAGCTGACCATAATGAGCCTCTCTTCATCACGGTCCAGCTAGATGAACGGCGTCTCCCTCGGGTTTTAGTTGACAATGGATCCGGAATGAACATCCTTCCAGCAAAGATCATGAGTCTGCTCGGCATCAAGTCTACGGATCTGAAGCCTTCCTCCCTCACAGTTAAATCATATGACTCAACATCTCGTACAGTACTTGGGGTTGCTACTTTGAACCTGTGCTTTGGTAAGAAAATGATACCCGTGGAATTCTAGGTCATTGATATCCCAATCACCTTTAACGCTCTGTTAGGAAGGTCGTGGCTGCATCAAATCAATGGGATCACTTCAACCCTGCACCAGTGTGTCAAGTTTGTCCAAGACGGCGAGTTAACCATCATTTATGGGGATAGTGTTACCATCGAGGGCACCGATGATGAGGGGAGGCCGGTAATGGAAATTAATCATGATGAAGCCAACTTGATGTTGAGCGGTTTCAGGGTCGAGAGCCCAAAGGCCCAGATATGCACGATTGACCTAACAACTTCCTCTGATAAGATTCCTCCAGCTATGGTGATGATGAGGCGCATGAACTACATTCCGGGGCTTGGTCTGGGTAGACGTCAACAAGGTACCCACAAGTTTGAGGAATTAAAGCCAAAGAAAGATAGGGAAGGTCTGGGATATGTTGAGAAGACCCCCAAAGACACGGAGGCCGATAGGGTTGAAGCCACAGAGAAGAGAAAAGCTAGTACTGCCGGGAAGCCGTATGTCAAACCGAATCTCTGTCCTTACCACCCCTCCTTGGAGAAGTACTTTGTTAGAGAAAAGGGTGATGATTTCGTGTGCCCCGAAGGTCGGTTCGAGAAGATGAAAGAGAGGCTGGCGGTCATCAAGGACTTTACTTCGAGTGACAACCCTGTCAAGGAGTTTATCACCAACAAGCCTAATGTCCCAGGGGTTGTGACCACTTTTGAGAGCCAGTATCATTTTTGGGGAAGTCCTGATTTCACTGACTAGTTCAAAATGTTGTCTATAGTCGAGCCTATGATTGGGGAGGTCGATGAAGCCACTGAGTTTGATATGGGTGAAGATGTCGCAGCCTTATTCGAGGAGGCGGATTTATCAGAAACTGCCGGGGCTGATCTGCTGATTGAAGCACCGTTGATTGATTTATGCAAGGAAGCACCTCTGGCAGTTGGGGCTGTAGCTAAGGATCCCTTTGGTGCGATGGACCTACTGACTGGGGATGATTATGTACCTGTGGTTGATCTTCTGACTGGGGATAATTACGTATCAGTGATCGAGTTTGATGGGGGTAAAGAGGTTGATCCGCGTACCTTCATCAGCACTTCAGAGATGCCGCTCCGGAATTGGACTTCCTTCAAAGGACCGATCGCTAGCTGGGAAGTTATGATTGAGAAACTCGGGCTGACCCCTCGTCCTAGTGTGTCTGAGTATAAGTTTGTCCCTGTAGTCTTGAGTCAGTCCTCAGAGTCTCTTGTCATCAAGTTTGAGTCTCTAGATAGGTCTGATACTCTCACGGCTGATGATCATCGCCGTGTCCTTGACTCTGTTTTCCCTTTCGCTCTGAATGAAATGGTTGACCTTTCTGCGTATCCCTTAATTGCCACCTTAACGAATGAGAAGTTAACTAAAATAAATCTTAATGACTTAAAAGTGGTTAATAATGATTCATTTGAAGAGGACACAGACTTTTTAGACGAAAACCTTTTAAATGATAATCTAAAGCAAGTTTTTGAGCGAGAGGACAATTGGGCCCAAGCTGCCGATGAAGTATTGACTACGGTGAATTTGGACACTACTGAAGAGCCCAAAGAGACGCAAATTGGCAGTTTCTTCACCGGGAAAGAGCGGGAAGCCCTCATTGATTTGCTCAAGGAGTACGTGGACGTGTTTGCCTGGTCCTATAAGGACATGCCTGGGTTGGATATTTCGACCGTTGAGCACCGAATACCCCTAGACCCAGAAGCCAGGCCTGTCAAGCAGAAGCTTCACCGGATTAAGCCAGAATGGTCTCTCTAGGTTAAAGAAGAAATAGAGAAGCTGCTCAGAGTGGGTTTCATTAGAGTGGTCGAGTACCCGAAGTGGTTGGCCAACATAGTGACAGTGACCAAGTCGAACGGCAAAGTCAGGGTTTGTGTAGACTTCAGGGACCTAAACAAGGCTAGCCCGAAGGATGATTTTCCCTTGCCCAATATCGATCTGTTGGTAGATACTACTGCCAGTTATGAAGTTAAGTCGTTTGTGGATGGCTTTGCGGGTTACAATCAAATTAAGGTCGCCTAGGAGGATCAGGAAAAGACTGCCTTTACCAGCCCTTGGGAAACCTTTTGTTATACGGTTATGCCCTTTGGTCTGAAGAATGCCGGCGCCACTTATCAGCGAGCAGTCACTGCGCTTTTCCATGATATGATCCATAAGGAGTTCGAGGTCTATGTTGATGATATGATTATCCATTCCAAGGGGTCAGACGGTCAACACTTGATCGACTTGAGGAAGTTCTTTAACCGGCTGCGGGAGCATGACATGAGATTGAACCCGGCGAAATGTACTTTTGGCGTAGTCCGAGGAAAGGTTCTGGGATATATGGTCACGAAGCGAGGAATTGAGGCCGATCCGAGAAAGATTAAGGCCATCATGGAGATGAAACCGCCAACGACAGTCACGGAAGTGAAGGCTTTCATGGGCCGTCTCCAATATATCAGCCAATTCATCCACCAGTTGACCTCTATTTGTGAGCCGATCTTTAAGCTACTCAAGAAGAATTAGGAGGTTGAATGGAATGAGGAGTGTCAGATCGCCTTCGAGACAATCAAGGCCTACTTGGTCTATCCCCCGATCCTTTGTCCCCCACATAAGGACAAGCCCTTGCTGCTATATTTGACGGTTACCGATACAGCTGTCGGAGCCATGCTTGCACAAGAGAAGCCGAATTCAAAAGTGGAGAATGCCATCTACTTCGTCAGCCGGAAGCTTCAAGGCAGTGAATTGAACTATTCAGCTTTAGAGAAAACCTGTGCAGCTTTGGTATGGGTGGTCAGCAAATTGAGACATTATCTGTTGGCGCATATAGTACACCTGGTGTCAAAGATGGACCCCATCAAGTGCATATTCGATAAGCCTTCACTGTCATCGAGGCTTGCGAAGTGGTCCTTCTTCTTAGCCGAGTTTGATATCAAGTTTGTGACCCGCAAGGCAATCAAAGGCCAAGCTTTGGCAGATCATTTGGAAGATTTTCCGAGCTCAGAGGCACGTAGACTCGAACCCCAGTTTCTGAATGACGGGATTTTTATGGTAGATAGCACAGACCGTTGGCAATTGTTTTTTGATGGTGCTGCCAATAAGAGAGGCAATGGTATCGGCATGGTGTTGGTTGACCCAAAGGATGTGCACACTCCCATTGCTATCAAGTTGAACTTCCCGGCCACTAACAACGCCGCGGAATATGAAGCCTGTTTAGCCGGCCTCGAGGCAGCTTTGGAGCGGAATGTCGAAGAGTTGGAGGTATATGGAGACTCCCAGTTGATCATCAATCAGGTGTCCAATAAGTGGAGAACCGTTGACCTGTACTTGCAAATGTACTATGCTTATATGGAGGATCTGATCAACCAATTTAAGGAGGTCACGTTCCATTATCTACCTCGGGATAAGAACAGGTTTGCGGATTCCCTGGCCACCTTAGCCTCTTTGGTAGAGATTCCGGAGGGAAAGTCAGTAAAGCCATTCAGGATTGGGAGGCGTGAGAACCCTGCCTACTGTTGTCAGATTGAACTGGAAAAGGTCGATGACTTGTGGTATAGCCAAATTTTCCAGTATCTCAAGCATGGCGAAGCCTCGTTCCCGACAGAGGAGGACGGTAAGATGAAAGAGGGTCTTCGCGCCAAAAGCTTGCAAGCTTTAAAGAGGTTGTCTGCGCAGTACGTTATCCTGGGAGATGACTTATGGAAGAAAAGACACCGAGGACCACTTTTGCTCTGTATCAGTAGGTCTAAGGCTAGAAAGGTCATGGAGGAAGTCCATGGTGGCGCTTGTGGACCACATATGAACGCCCGAGCTTTGATGTTCAGCATCCTCAGGATGGGCTATTATTGGATCTCCATGGAGACTGACTGTATACAGCTTGTGCGAACTTGTGATAAGTGTCAGCGGTTCTCCAATCTCAACCATATACCTCCCCATGATCTCTACTGTATGAGCACTCCTTGGCCGTTCGCGACTTGAGGAATTGACGTTATTGGAAAGATAACTCCTGCCGCCAGTAATGGTCACGAATTTGTGTTGGTTGCTGTTGATTATTCCACCAAGTGGGTCGAAGCAGCATCCTACAAGGTCCTCAACTCCAAAAAGGTGGCCCGTTTTATAAAGGAGAACATTCTGTGCTGGTATGGAGTTACAAATGAGATTATTTCCGACAACGGTTCGCACTTCGAGGGAGATGCCGACAGACTGCTTGCAGAGTTCAGAATCAAGCGCCATAAGTCGTCCCCATATCGCCCTCAGACCAATGGTGCTGTCGAGGCCGCGAACAAGAACCTAGAAAGGATCATCCGAAAAATGGCAGAGCGGAACCGGGACTGGCCCGAGAAGCTTCACTTAGCATTATGGGGCTATTGTACTTCAGTGAGAACAGCCACCGGTGAAACCCCGTTCGCTTTGACATATGGGATGGATGCCGTCTTGCCCATTGAATTAGAGATTTCCTCTCTTCGGGTTCTGCTTGAAAATGAGGTCAATGAGATAGAATGGCTTTAAAGTCGGCATGACGAATTAGCCCTTCTCAATGAACGAAGGCTCAAGGCGATGGAGCACATTCGGGCTTATCAGAAGCGTATGGCTAGGGATTTTGACAAGAAAGTGCATCCCCGTGACATTAAGGTGGGTGATTTGGTCTTAAAGGAGAAGCCGCCGAACCAATTCAGTCCGTTGGGCAAGTGGGCGCCAGTTTGGGTTGGCCCGTATTTGGTGAAGGAGATCTTTTCTGGTGGAGCAATGAGGTTGACAGATTTGGATGGTAACCCCTTCATGCACCCGGTGAACGACGACAAGCTGCGCTGCTATTATGTTTGAATCGCGTCTCCCCCTCTCTAAAAAATATATAAAAATATCTAAAAAAAAAAAGAAAAGAGTAAATAATAAAGCGCGAAAATAATGTACCCAGACGAGACTGAAAACCTCTCAAAAGGCAGTCCGTGCAAAATAAAGGGGGTGCTCGGTGCTAAAGAATATACCCAACTAGACTGAAAACCCTAAAAACGGGCAGTCTAGGTAAAAAACAGGGTTGCACCATTTGTCCCCCTTCTATCTACCCCTTTCTTAAACACAAAAGTAAATTGGGTCGAACTACGGAGACCTGAGCCCCTTAGCCCTCCTTTTGTAAAAGGGGAACGTAGGCAGCCGCTTGCGGTTCGGTCTAAAAATCATAAAAATTACCAAATCCTGTCAACGGTTTTATTTGTAAATGCCAAGATGTGTCTTGATTAAGTTCTGAAGTAATTCCAACTTTCATTACATTAATACATTCATTGATGAGTTCAAGCACGATCTGCTCTCGACTCACAAACATTAGCAAAAGTACATCTTTTAAAAAGTACGTCTAGACTGTCTGTGTCGGCAATAGGGGATACAATGACCGGTCACCTAATCCTAGTCACTCGTTCCCACTCCCGAACTAGCACTCTTCTTCTTCCTCTTCCTTGGTCCTCGGGAGGTCTTTGGCCTAGCTATCTCAAACAGGCCTGTATCTCGTCGTCCCGGCTCAGGAATGCTACGAGCCTGTGAGTCAACCAATCCGGCAGCTCTCAGTGCCGCCTGGGCAGCCCTCTCCTCTCTCAAAGCTGTTCTCCGGGCCGTAACCTCAGGGTCATCCCTCATCTTGGCCCTCCTCTCTACGAGTCTGTAAGTGCTCCAATTTGAGCTTGTTAGTATTTTCGTTAGAAAATTAACGAAAGTTATGACATTTCTAACAATTCCTAACATTCCTAACATTTCTAACCAAGCAAGGGCAAAGTGGGCATTGTTATTTAAGGATAAACCAAGAAAGGAATCCTAAAAAGCAAAAGAAATTAAAGAAAACCAAAAATAGAAATGGCTGGAACAAAAGCTGTACATTTAATTTGATTTTTGAAAATATTCCTCTTGTCCAAAGCCTGAAGCAGCATTTAATGAACAGTGCACGCTGAAGACCTTGTCCGCGCGGATGACTTTGACATTTTCAGAGGGCTATAAATTGAGCCCTCCAGTATCAAAAAAAAAAAAAAAACACAATTCACAACTGCACCTTGGCGAAAATAGTGAGAAAACAGTGAGAATTCTCTAGAATTGTCACATTTTTCTCAACTATTCAACCAAAATCACACTCACTCAAACACTCTCATATTCAAGCCTTAAACACTCTTACATTCAAGCCTTCAAACACAAAACACAAGGAAGATAGGTATAACCTCCCTCTCCTTACCCTAAAATTCATCCATGCATGCATTTTCAAGCTATAAAATATAGTTCATTCATCTTCTTGTCTTAGATCCAAGAAGATCACCATGGAAGTTCATCTCCATGGATGATCTTCTACAAGGATCAACATCATTTTCAAAGCATTCTTACTTACTTGCAAAGAAAACACATTTTCAAAACCCTAAAACTCATTTTCATACATCAAATCTCATTTTCAAAGGATAAAACTCCCCTTCCCAAGCAAATGAAGTGCTTAGTCCTAATGTACCCCAAGGATGGTTTGATATAGTTGATTCACCACTAAAATTTCAAGTGATCACTAATCAAAATCTAGGGAAATGGGGACAATCATGGATGCCAAATCCCCTTTAAAATCATGTTTATGTTTTTCTTCAAGGAGAAGTTGCTGTCCAGTAGCAATTTTCTAAGACCCCAGTCCATGGTATAAATTTTTGGACACAGATAAACTTGGAATTTGGTGTTGACTACAAAACACTTTTTGTAGCCAACATCCATAGAATTCAAGACATATTTTTACTTTATTTTTTACGTGAGTAAAACTCCATTTTACAAATTTTCTTTTGAAGGTCAGATCACCAGTCTCTGGGAGTCCAAATCTCATATCTGAGATTTCCAGAAGGTTTTGAGTCCTCAAATCTTCTCCAAAATGAAAAATTCTTTCACAAAAATCTTATTTGAGGTGTCTGAAACAACTTTCATTCTCTGAGTTTTCTTATATTATGAAGTTTTGAAGCCCTTAAATCTATTTCAAAATCAAGTGTCCACTGCCTTTTTCATTCTGGCAGAAGTGTTCTTCAACTTCCAAAAATCTTTTGAGTACCAAAACTCAATCCAAAAATCACACCAAAAATCATGGGATATTTCCAAAGTCTAATAAAGAATTACCAATTTTTACTTTTCTTAGTTTCAACTTATTTTGGCCAAAACACATACACACACACACACACACAAATGATTTTTAGCTTGGAAGACTCGTTTTACGAGGCATTCCGGGTGCACACTAACTTCCTTCCCGGCGTGTAACATGACCTCCGAACCCAAATCTCTAATCTCGGGCATTTTTCAAAGTTTTGGCCCTTAAAACAAAAATGGCGTGGCGACTCCGGTCTTTTTCGATAGGTTTTCCAAAGAAGCTAAAAATTTCAAAGTTAAACCTTTTTCGAAAAGAAAAATTTTGGCGGGCGACATCATCACAGTGGCGACTCCGCTGGGGACAAATAAGCTTTTAAAAAAAAATGGTATTTGGTATATTGGTGGAAACCATTAAACTTCCCGTTATCGCCTCCTAACACGAGTCGGGGATAAATTGTGGTTTAACAATCCCACGTACCGGTATCATCGTTTTCAAAAAAAAAAAGGAAAAGCTTTTGAGGGTCAAGCTTCCGTCCCGGCTTTAAAAATCATTTGTTGTGTGTGTTGATTTTTGCACATTTTCGTGTTGTTTCGGCCGCCTCGGAAAAAGTCCAAATTTTGACTATCGGAATCATGTCCCTAACTGTCGGAATTTTTGTGCTTATGTGCTTATGTGTTCATTAAATTTCAAAAAAAAATTTCAAAAAAAAAATTTCAAAAAAAAAAAAGAAAAATTTTCAAAAAAAAAATCATGCATCATTCTTTTTAAGACACATGAAAAATTTCTATTTTACTCAGAAAAAGAAGATAGACTGCTTGCACACTACGCGCACGTGACCTTACACTGCACACTACGTCCCTAACCCGGGGAAATCCTTGTCGCGGCCCGTTTGGCCTTATTACGCCTCTCGGTGCAAGCACAGGACTACCCAAACATCCCATGGAGCCTCGTGTCGACCATGCACTTGTCCGTGACACAATTTGTCCGAGACCCGGTTGGTTTTTAGTTTGGTCTGTGTCATGCCCTGTCTGTGTATAGACCTTTCCTTTCAAGCCTTTGTCGGCATACCGACTCAATATCTTTCGGGGACCCTAACCAGTCGAAGTTCTGCCAGTTTCCCGCCGCAGACTTTGACCAAGATATTGACCGGCGCCTTGACTTCGGCTCTGACTGGCACAAATTATACACTGACTCCCAGCATGACACTGAGTCATCAAGGATTAATGATTATTCCATGCCTAATTACGGCTTAACTGACGACAAGTCAAGATCAATCGTGGACATTTATCAGTCCAAATCATGCCGACTTTTTGTCGAGCCCCCGGACATGATCTTGACTTTTGACGTCAGCTTTGTCCGTAATTTATATCGAATGCTCGTTAAGACTCGATTACCCGCCAGACTTTTAGGATCGTTTTTCTTTCGGTCGGTGGGACCCGCTTGCCCTATAGGACCCTCGCCCGGGGCTGTCCACCCTGGGAGGTCGAAATACAGGTGGAATACGAGGGGCTTATAGACGTAGTGACGGGGCCCACTGATCCAAGATCCAGAGTAGTTTGCGAAAAAGAAGAGAAATCTTTTCCAACCGATTAGGTTAATAAAAGATGTTTTAAGTAAACAGGAACAAATAACCGCATGTTGCATGAGCCCAAAGCCCAAACACTTACCCTCCTTCAATTCCCAGACATCTGAACCCTCGTGTCTTTCCCCCGCAGCTCCTCACAAAGGTTGGTTCCGGACACCGGGTCACCGTTTGATCAGTTGGGAAGAGTCAAGCGCATCATCAGCTTCGCCGTTTATTCCGACTCCGGGTTTCAGAATGTCTGCATCAGCCGGTAATGATGGGGATAACGCCACTCCGCCTCCCGGGACCCCTCAGACAGAACAGCAGTGGAATCAGTTAGCAGAACAGATGAGGTTGCGACAGGAAGCACAACTGAATAGCCTTATGGAGGCTATCAAAAGCCATGGTTTGGCCGCCAGCCTCAATCCCGATGGCACCTTCACCGTGGAAGAAGAAGAGGATGCCAATCCCACTCTCAGTCGCCCTGATTACTCCAAGATGCCACCGCCCACCTCCTATGGTGCCACTACCAGAACCCATGCTCCTCGATCTTCGGGTCAGCCGGCTCTCCAGCTTCAGATTACTGGGTCCATGCAGCCCGACGGTATAAATCAGTTTGCAGTTCCTCAGTGGGGACAAAGCCAGTACGGAATGTCTTCTCATGGTTGGGGTTACCTCGGAATGCCACAGCTAATTGGGAACCCGCCTCAGTTTGGAACCGATCAATCCGGGCATTCACAGCAACAGTTCAAAGGGCCACAGTAACAGTTCGACATGCCTCAACAGCCGTCAGGAGCCCCTCCTCAGAATGATGTTAGCTCAGCTGCTCCTCCCACAGCTTTCACAAACCCATTTCTCACTCAGGGTTCGATGGGTTACCAAACCTCCATCCCAGTTTCATCAGAATCACCAGGACCGCAGTACCCCCGGGTTATACACCATCGCCTCAGCCAGCCATGCATTTCAACAGTCAGGGACATCAGCCCGCACCTAAGCCTACTTATGGGACCCACTCTGGAAATCCAAGTTATCCGGCTACAGCAGGACTACCTCCACCCACTTTGCCGGTTGAAAACCCACAGCAGGCCGCAAGGTTCTATCCCTTTGTCCAAGCTCCTACTCATGCTCCCCAGGGTAACTCAGCCCAAGGACAGGTTTTCACCTACGTCCCCGGATCGGCCGTTCCCTCCACCAGTCTGCCGCCAGTGGTAGCTCCTCTCTCTAGCTCAGCCACTAGCTTGAATGCCATGGTTCCACCACAAGACCCTCATCTGGCCTGGTTCATGGAACAACACAAGGAAATGAAAGCGCAGATCGCTGAATTGATTGCCAAAAAGTCTGCTTTCCGGCCTACAGACCCGGACTCCATTGTTCCCCTGCCCCACAAATTCGTCATGCCGAATCTGGACCTCTTTGATGGTACCGCATGCCCGAAAACCCATTTGGACACATATACCTTGGCGATGAAGGCCAAAGGATGCACCAATCAGCAGTTGGCTGACTATTTCAGTCTATCTTTGAAATCCAGTGCCTTAAAGTGGTTCTTCCGTTTGAAACACGAAGCCGGGGCTACATGGGACCAGATTACCAATGCCTTCACGAGAGAAATATAAGGCCAACTTGGAGTGGGAAACAAATAGGGTTGACCTACAAACAACGGTGCGGCGTCCGATGAGAATGTTGGGGACTTTTACAAGCGGTGGAATACGAAACTTCGGCGAAATGGCCATCCCTCCTTCCGAAGAGGAACAAGCTGGACATCTTCCGGTCATGCACGAAACCACATCGAGAGCCTCCCTCGGTCACTTCCCGTACTCGGACTTACGGGCCATGGTTAACTCCGCGGCTAAGTTTGAAAAGGCTTACAATCGGCAGGCTGCTTGCACACCTTACGAGATATCGGGCTCCTCCTGCCAAACACTGCCCCTGCTCCTGCTAAAGGCAAAGAGATGATTAACTATGCGGGACAGGAATGTAATAACACAACTTCTTTTGCTCCCAGAAAACCAGCCGAGCCCAGACCACGGGTCATGAACCTCGAAAACTTTGGAATGCCTCTGAATGACATCTTTAGGGGACTGGTGAAAGAAGGCTTGCTGCGGCCTTTGGAGAATTTCCAACCCAGGAATCCAAACGCTCCTGTGGATACCTCAAAGTATTGTGCTTTTCATCAAGCTCACGGACATCTGACTGACAACTGCTTCACCCTGAAAAAGGCGATCCAAGGCCTCATAGAGCAGGGAAAGTTGGAAGGCCCCGAAGGGCCTAATACAATCAAAAATCCTCTGCCAAGGAACCATAATCAGGTGAATATGATTGAATGCGGAGAACCTTCGCATGCCCAGGACGATGCTGATGAAGGTCCCCAAATACCCGTAGCCAACCTTGTCGAGGATCCTGAATTCGGATTCCCCCTCAGCCTTGAGGACATTGAACGTATCAACCCATCTTGGTCTCATGTCAGAGACTTCCTGCAAGAATACGAGGCCCGCTATTTATCGGATGAAGGGAAGGCCAATCTAGAAGAAGCTGGGTACATTGGTCAAAACATGAGAGAACCATTTACACAAGATGGTTAGAACAATCGAGAAGAATCGAACAAGAAAGCTTCCGGCGAGCGCCTGTACTGGGGCTTATCAGCAAAGAGGCCGAAGAGCACTTGGAGCTAGTACACTTCTGCAAGTTGGCTTTGGGAAAGGCCGAATGTGATCCCGAGAACAGTGAAGAATCGGAAGAAGAGCACTCCTTCTATATCCTGCCTGGAGTCAAATACGTGCCACCCCCTCTCACTCTTCCCCCGCAGTTTCTGGGTGGAGAAGCCAAATCGCGATTACCACTTCCGGGAATGGGAGCATATGACAATTTCTGCGACTGCACGCACCCATATTCCCCTAACGGGTTTGATCGGCGTTCCCTCTCAGCCGAAATCCCGGTAGTATGGGAAGATGATTCCGATGACAGCAACGACGATGATGATGACGAGAGCGAAGAATCAACTGAGGCCCCAAATCCGGAAACAATCTGGAACAATCAGGCCGGAAATGAGCCCATGGGAGCCAGGCACAATGGTTGGTTGTCAGCAAGCGACGACGAAGACACTTCGGAAGACGAATATGAAACCGAGGATATGAAGGCCATGAAGTTTCCTGGGTCTGAGCACGTGGATGTCTTAGAATTCAACACTGCCTACCATGCTTTGGGGAAAGGGTTTTCAGGCGTCCGATCCAGGCTGATAGTCGAAGATCTGATAGAGAGAGGGAAACTAACTCCCATCCGCCCAAATGAGAAAATAACCATGGTCAGATCAAATCCACCTCGGAACAAAGTAACACTCCTTGTCAAAGTTACCCAAGAAGAGGTCACCTTCCCCGAATGTATGTCAGCTCTCAGAGAAGTCCTGGAAACCGGCATGATACCGGATGCACCTCCCACACAAAGTGCTATAATCATCTCCAACTCTGAGTATTACAGAAAGGAACCAGAATGGTTGCACTATACCGGGGATGAGATCGAAAGGCCGTCGAGCCCCGACAATAGCGACTCTTGTTGCATGATAACTATGAGCAAGGCAGACTATGGGAGCGAATCGGAGGATGCCCTAGCTCTGTGGGCCATCCAAGGGGCAACAACACAACCCCAGACTCAAAAGCCTGTGACTTGGGAAGCAGTTATAAGGGCCGCCCAGGAAGGGGCTAGTACAGCTCAGCCCCTCACCGTTGCTAGACTCCGTCAGAACCAGTTGCCGATAGCCAAAAAGGCTCCCCCATTGACCTTAGCAGCGTTGAAGAAATCTAGTCAAGAAGCAACTGATGAGGAAGTTAACCTGTTGACCCGATCCGGGCAAATCTTCCAAGGGAATCCCAAGGCAGATAAGAAGGCCATAGATCAAGCACCTGGGGAGAACCGCCGCCCCTATGCTAAGACAGCCGAAGCTCCTGACCCCGAAAAGGAGGATCCCGTGCTCACCCAGTTGAAGCAAACACAGGCCAACATCTCTCTGTGGTCCCTACTCACCTCATCCTATCCCCACAAGCTAAAGCTGGAAGAAAGCCTGGCTCGCACTCTAGTGCCTATTGATGCTACTCCCGATGACGTGGTACAGCTAATTGGAAACATCCACTACGGGAACATAATCACTTTCACAGATCTCGATCTCCCTCAATTTGGGGCTGATCATAACGAGCCTCTCTTCATCACAGTCCAATTGGACGAACGACGCCTCCCTCGGGTCCTGGTTGATAATGGGTCCGGAATGAACATTCTTCCGGCAAAGATCATGAGCCTGCTTGACATCAAGTCCACGGACTTAAAGCCTTCCTCCCTCACAGTCAAAGCTTACGACTCGACATCTCGAGCAGTCCTTGGAGTTGCTACTTTGGACCTTTGGTTTGGCCAGAAATTAATACCTGTGGAATTCCAGGTTATTGATATCCCGATCACTTTTAATGCCTTATTGGGAAGACCTTGGCTGCACTAGGTCAAGGGGGTCGCCTCAAGCCTCCACCAGTGTGTGAAGTTCATCTCGAATGGGGACCTGACAACCATTTATGGGGATTTAGTCACCTTGGAGGGCACGGATACAGGTGGAATACCTATTCTGGAAATCAAACATGATGAGGAAGGTCTCATGCTAACGGGCTTCACCGTCGAGCCTCCCAAAGCCCAAGTGTGCAACATAGATCTGACAATCACTAGGGATAAAATCCCTCCGGTCTTGAAAATGATGAGAAAGATGAGCTATCTACCTGGCCTCGTGCAGGGAAGCACCAACAAGGAACTCACAAACTCATCGAGGTGAAAGGACGAGAAGACTCGCCACGGCTGAAATTTGAGGCCTCCTCGGTGGACACTTTGCAAAAGGAAAAGGATTTGAAGCCGCCACGGGAAGGGTCCCGGTCGACGACCCTAAATCTCTCCCTTCGAGTCCTAATTTGGTGACTACTTCGTAAAGGGTCCCACACAACCGGGTAACATCACGAGCCCACTCCTACGGAAGGGTGGGTGAAGCTACGGGATAGCCTCAACAAGTTCGGGGGAGCCAAAGCTAACCCGGTCCGTAGAATGTTTACGGACCTACCCAAGATACCCTGGGCTACCACTACCATGAGAAGTGAGTACACCTTCAAAGGCGTGCCAAGCCTAGTGGAACAGTTCGAGAAGCTCACAACCACAATTCCTACGCCCGGGGAAGGTCCGAAACACGAGTTTGAATTGACCATGCCGAAAGCCAAAGCCACGAAGTCTTTTCGGATGATTGGGATGGTCCGATTATGCAGCTTGATTATTCGGGGAAGAGATCCAGTGCCGGACACGATTGATTTCGGCTCGGTCAAAGAAATGGTAGCAATGATCGAGGGAGGAGAACAGAAACGAGACAGCCCCCGAGTCATGAGATCACTGACATCAATGCCGCTAAAGAATTGGGAAACTCTCTCAGGCCTGTCCGCGACCAAAGAAGAAATGATCACCAAGCCTGGATTGGTCTCCCGTCCCTTTGTGTCAACCTAGGAAGAGTCCTCCGAGTCTCTCATTGTTAAGGTCGAGTCTCTAGGCTCGTCCGACGGCCCAACGCCTGAAAACTACGAGTCTGTAGCAAATGCTGTATTTCCTTTCGTTCCTAATGAAATGACAAACCTTTCTGAGTATCCCTTGATTGCCACTTCGACTAATGATAAATCAATAATTTTTTTTTAATAATTCATTAGATAAAGAAGCAGACACATTAAACAAAAAAAAATCAAACAAAAAAAAAGAATCTTTAAGCAGGTTGTCCGGAAAGAGGAAAATCGAGCCCAAGCTGCCGAAGAGATTTTGACGAGTGTGAATCTGGGAACTGCTGAAGAGCCTAAAGAGACGCAGATTGGTGATTTCTTCGAAGGAACTGGAAAGGATGCCTTACAAAATCCTACAAGATCCTCAACTCAAAGAAAGTTGCCCTCTTCATCAAAGAGAACATCATATGTAGATACGGGTTGCCAGCCGAAATCATCTCAGATAATGGATCCCACTTCGAAGGGGAATGCGACACGCTGCTGGTAGAATTCCGAATAACCCGTCACAAGTCATCTCCCTACAGGCCCCAAACCAACGGAGCCGTCGAGGCAGCAAACAAGACTTTGGAAAACATCATCCGGAAAATGGCTGTCCGAGGTAGAGATTGGCCCGAGAAGCTACACCTGGCACTCTGGGGCTATAGAACATCGATCGGAAACGGCAAGCGGGAAACACCGTTTGCCCTCACATACGGAATGGAAGCCGTACTCCCAATCGAATTGGAAATCCCCTCACTCCGTGTGCTGTTGGAAAGCCAGATCAACGAGGTCGAATGGCTCCAAAGTCGCCATGATGAATTGGCCCTACTAGATAAACGCCGACTAAAGGCCATGGAACACATCCGAGCCTACCAAGGGAGAATGGCCAGAGCCTTCGACAAGAAAGTAAAGCATCGGGAGATCCGAGAAGGTGATCTCGTTTTGAAAGAAAAGCCCCCGGTCCGTGTCAACCCGCTTGGCAAATGGGAGCCTGTCTGGGTCGGGCCATACATCGTCCAAAAGATCTTCTCCGGAGGAGCCATGCAACTTGCAGACCTCGACGGAAATCCCTTTGTACACCCAGTGAATGGTGACAAGCTGCGCAGATACTACGCGTAAAACACTGAGTCAAAAAAAAAAGGAGTGCCAAAAGAGTAATACCCAACTAGGTTGAAAACCCGAAAAGGGCGGCCTAGGTAAAAAACAGGGTTGCACAAAAAAAAAAAAAAACAACAAAAAAAACAAAAAAACAAAAAAAAAAAAAAAACAAAAAAACTAAAAAAAAAAAAAAAAAACAAAAAAAAAAAAAAAAAAAACAAAATCGACCAGGTTGAACTATGAAGACCTGAGCTCCTCAAAATGAGGGGAACGTAGGCAGCCGAAAATGGTTCGGTCTAAAGCACAAATAAAAGTCAAACTCTGACATCAATACACTGATCAGACCATGAAAGCGTCTCGAAAAACTTTAAAGCAATTCACATATTCATTACAAGTTTAAAGATTTTTGATGAGTCTAAGCCCAATTCATTCCTACAACCGGCAGCCTGCTAAAAGAAACTAAAATACATAATCAAACTAATGTGTCTGCTACGGCAAGAAAGCGATACTCAGAAAACTCGAGGTCACTCTAAACTGCTCGTACTGGCATCCCCCCTCTTCTTCCCCCTTCGAGTCGTCTTCTGAACAGGAAAAAATGTCGGTCCTCCTCCTACCGAGCTCTGGTATAGGAACAGGATCTATCAGACCAGCCTCTGTCAGGGCCTTAGTAGCCCTAGCGTCATCTCTCATCTCCTGTAGCCTAGCTGGTAGCATAGGAGTCCTCCTCTCCTGCCTCTTGACATAAGCTTCATAATCGGTCACCACATCTCCGCTCCTGTCATGAGGGTTGGCCCTCGTCTCGGCCCTCCTCCTCTTGGAAACTGTCAGGCCCTCCTCCTGTCATGAGTCTCTCCAAAATGCCTCTCGTACCAATCCAGGCACCAAGTGGTCAAGAACACAGGTCTCGGACGCCTGAGGATAACCCGAGGAGGAAAGACGTCATACCTCCATGTTTGGGAAAGAAAGGAAAACACCGAAGGATCATCCATAGAAATAGGAGCCACCACCCTGGTGGCTATATCATCAAAGTCCTCCAAAGGAACTCCTCGAAGCCGAACTGTCTCAGAACCAAAGACGGAATGTAAAAGCTGGACTGAGAAAGCCCCGGAAGCATAACCACGGGAGATCCGTCCTGAAGTACCCTCCGAGTCTCCACCTGCCAACAAGGCACTGACTATCTAATATCTTCTGTCTGGCGACCAGCCATCCAACGCTCCCATGAGCCCTGATCATCAAAATCTACAGCAACCCCTCTCCTGGCGAATGTCCAAGGCTTGATCATATCGGGAGTTTCCCGAAGAATCCCCAAGCGCTCCATCGGCCACAGAGTCAAGAGGAACGGGCTGCCCCGTGCATATATCGTCTCCGTAGAGCCCTGTCGAGAGCATGAAAAGTCTCCCCCAGGATCAAAGGTACAACGTCTCTGCCCAAGCGACAGTGAACGACTATATCCAGCAGAGACCGATGACAAATCCCAAAAGAATAGACCATGAACAAGGTCCCGAACATGCAAAGTGCAAAGGCATCCCAATAGGCATCGTCAAGCAAGCCTAAGCCCCTAAATCTATCAGGGAGACCGGAAATATCAAAGTGATCGGGACTACAGATCATACCTTGTGCTTCCTCCGGGGAAAGATGGAGGAGGTTGCACAATCTATCAACGAAAGAGGCCCCTCCGGGCAAAGGAACCGCAATCTCTTCCACCTCCGGACCGCCAAGCAAAGCCCGGAATTCTTCCACGGTCGGAACAACCTCATTGTAAGAGAAGCAAAAAACATGCCTTCTAGTGTCCCAAAATGAGGAAGAAGCTCTCAAAAGCTCATAATCCGGAACCAATTCTTTGAGGGACCATAAACACTTCACCTTGTACCTTTCTTCAAAGAATGACCTCCTATCATGCATAATCTCCCGGGACCAATCCTTGAATTTGTTGAAGAATGACATTTGGGATTCTTGGGACAATTTTGATGGAGTTTTTCTAAGGTTTTCCATGGATTTTCTCTCATTCTCCCCGAAAATGGCTGTTTGAACTGGTGGTTGAAGAAGATATTTGAATTTGAAATAATGGGAGACCATATCTGAAGCAAAATTAAAGGACAATGTCAGATGCAGGTCCTATCCGCGCGGACATGATTGTCTCCCATCAGAAAAATCTTTGCAACAGTCCAAACTGCTGCACCAAAGGAATATTTTGTCCCAGCCAAAGCCTGTCCAAACCAGTTCATACACCAAACATCTACACCTTTGCATTCATACTGCATTGCATTCATAAAAATAATAATAATAATAATCCTAAATTATCACACTCCCAAAAAAAAAAGGGGGCAAAAATAAATAATAAAAAAAAGGTGCATAAACTGTATCTATCTAAATAAATACAATCTCAGTCTCAGAAATCAATCTCAAAAAAAAATCAGTCTCGAAGAATCGTCAGTCAGAGTCCTCAGTGGCTGGGCCTTTCCCCCGGTCCCTCTTGCGGCTCGGGCCCGCCTCCTCGGTAGCCATGAATGTCTCGGGCTCAGAATCATCGTCCTCGGAAGAAGGCTCGTCAGGACCAACCGGCACGCTCTGATAGGGCAAGCCAAGATCTGCAAAGAAATCATATCCGAAGGTGAAGGCGTCAGACTCCTGGACGTGCGAAGAAGATCCACCATGCTGCCAGACGTGTCCCTGCCCGTAAGGATCTCCGAGAATGACGTGGTCCGAAGGTAGTACCACGCGAGGATCAAGGAAAGGTAAAAGAGGAGTCTCGGAGGAAGTCTCTGAAGGAATAGGGGAAGCCTCCCGCCTGACAGGCGCCGGCTGTGGTCGCCTCGCTCTAGCCCGAGGGGCTCCACAAGCCACCATCCTCCTGATGAATCTCTTAGCCCCGATCACCTGCTTCGTCAGCTTCTCCACGACCACCTCCGAAAACTGCACGAAAGCAAAAACGTCAGAAAAGGTTGAAGCAAAAAAATGATGACAGGAAAGAAAAGAAAAGACAGAAGCAAAGAAAGAGGTGGGAAGGAAAAGCCATACCTTCATACCCGGACGAGGTCGGAAAGCTCGTGGAAGCCGCTCAGGCTGAGGGATCTGCACCATCAATCGGACCCCATCCTGGACATATGAAAAGTCCGTCCGAGGGTATCGCGGGACCCCTAACCCCTCTCTATCCAGAACCTGGGGCGTCCTCAGCCTCCTCAAGACAAATACTGGATACTGTAAGTGCTCCAATTTGAGCTTGTTAGAATTTTCGTTAGAAAATTAACGAAAGTTATAACATTTCTAACAATTCCTAACAATCCTAACATTTCTAACAAAGTGAGGGTAAAATGGGCATTGTTATTTAAGGCTAAACCTCAAAAAGAATCTCAAAAAGCAAAACAAAAGAAGAAAACCAAATATAGCAATGGCTGGAAACAAAAAAGCTCGTACATTAATTTTAATTTTGAAAAGAAATATTCTTCTTGTCCAAAGCTGGAGCTGCATTTAATGAACAGTGCACGCCAAGCAGTCCCATCCGCGCGGACATCTTTGCAATTTCCAGAGGGCTATAAATTGAGCCCTCCAGTCACAAAAATAAGGAGGAACAACACATTTTGCACCGAACCTCTGGCGAAATATAGAGAGAAAACAGTGAGAATTCACTTGAATTGTCACCATTTTCTCTCCAATCTTTCCCAACTCATGCTCATCCACTCACTCTCATATTAAAGCCCTAAACACTCATACACTCAAGCCAAACACTCAAGAACACAAGGAAGATTGGTAAACCCTCCTTCTCCTAACCCTAAATCTCATCCGTGCATGCATCTTCAAACTACAAAATGTAGTTCTTTCATCTTCTTGCTCTAGATCTAAGAAGATCACCATGGAAGACCATCTCCATGGATGATCTTCTACAAAGATCAAAATTATTTTCAAGTTTTCTTACTTTCTCACAAAGAAAACTCATTTTCAAAACCCTAAAAACCATTTTCAAGCATAAAATCTCATTTTCAAAGGATAAAATCCCCCTCCCCAAGCAAATGAAATGCTTAGTCCTAATGTACCCCAAGGATGGTTTGGTATAGTTGATTCACCACTAAAATTTCTAGTGATCACTAACCAAAACCTAGGGAAATGGGGACAAGCATGGATGCAAAACCCCCCTTAAAATCATATTTTCTTTCTTGAGAAGTTGCTGTCCAGTAGCAATTTTCCCAGACCTCAGTCCATTGTCTTAATTCTTGGACACAGATGAACTTGGAATTTGGTGTTGACTACAAAACACATTTTGTAGCCAACATCCAGAGCTTTCCAGAAATATTTTTACCTTATTTTTTGGGTGAGTAAAACTCCTATTTTCAAATTTTCTTTCAGAGGCTAGTTCATCAGCTTCTGGGAATCCAGATCTCATATCTGAGGTTTCCAGAAGGTTTTTACCCCTCAAATCTTCTCCAAAATGGAAAATTCCTTCGTACAAACCTTATTTAAGGTGTGTGGAACAACTTTCATTCTCTGAGTTTATCCAGATTATGAAGTTTTAAGACCCTTGAATACATTTCAAAATCAAAGGTCCACTGCCTTTTTCATTCTGGCAGAAATGGCTCTCAACTTCAAAAGGTCTTTTGAGTACCAAATCTCAATCCAAAAATCCTCCAAAAAATCATGGGATCAGTTTAAAGTCTTAAAAACATATCCCAATTTTTACTTTTCTGAGTTTCAACTTATTTTGGCCAAAACACACACACACACACACAAATGATTTTCAACTTGGAAGACTCGTTTTACGAGGCGCGTCGGGTGCACACTAACGTCCTTCCCGACGCGTAACATGACCTCCGAACCTAAATCTCTGATCTCGGGCTTTTTTCAAAGTTTTGGCCCTCAAAATTAAAATGGCGTGGCGACTCCGTTTTCGTTGATTTTCTTTTAAACAAAAAATGGGAAAATTTTCGGATACGCACACATTCATCACAGTGGCGACTCCGCTGGGGATCTAAGCTTTTTAAAAAAAAATGGTATTTGGTATATTGGTGGAAACCACTAAATTTCCCGTTATCGCCTCCTAACACGAGTCGGGGATAAATTGTGGTCTAACAATCCCACGTACCGGTATCACCGTTTTCAAAAAAAAAAAAAAAGCTTTTGAGGTCAAGCTTCCGTCCCGGCTTTGAAAATCATTTTTGTGTGTGTGTTGATTTTTGCACAGTTTTCATGTTGTTTTGGCCGCCTCGGAGAAAGTCAAAATTTTATTTGTCGGAATAATGTCCCTAAGCGTCGGAAGTTTCGTGCTTATGTGCTCATTAAAAATTTCAAAAAAAAATTTAAAAAAAAAGATTTCAAAAAAGAAGAAGAAGAAAATTTCCAAAAAAAAAAATCATGCATCATATTTTTAAGACTCATAAAAAAATCTCTATTTTACTCGGAAAAGAATATAGGTTTGCTTGCACACTACGCGCACGTGACCGTACACGCACACTACGTCCTTAACCGGGAAATCCTTGTCGCGGTCCGTTTGGTCTTATTACGCCTCTCGGATGAGCACGGGACTACCCAAACATCCCATGGAGCCTCGTGTCGACCATGCACTTGTCCGTGACACACTTTGTCAGAGACCCGGTTGGTTTTTATTACAGTGCATTGTCATGCCTGTCAGGTGTATAGACCTTTCCTTTCAAGCCTTTGTCGGCATACCGACTCAATATCTTTCGGGGACCCTTATCGGTCGAAGTTACGCGGTTTTCCGCCGCGGACTTTGACCAAGATATTGACCGGCGCCTTGACTTCGGCTCGGCGCACAAATTATACAACGACTCCCGGCATTGACCTTTGAGTCATCAAGGATTAATGAATATTCCATGCCTAATTACGGCTTAGCGACGACAAGTCAAGATCAATTGTGGACGTTTATCGGTCCAAATCATGCCGACTTTTCGTCGAGCCCTCGGACATGATCTTGACTTTTGACGTCGGCTTTGTCCGTAATTTACATCGAATGCTCGTTAAGACTCGATTACCCGCGGACTTTTAGGATCGTTTTTCTTTCGGTCGGTGGGACCCGCTTGCCCTATAGGACCCTCGCCGGGCATCCACCTGGGAGGTCGAAATACGGGTGGAATACGAGGGGCTTATAGACGTAGTGACGGGGCCCAGCGATCCGGGAATCGAGTAGTTTGCGAAAAGAAGAGCAATCTTTTCCAACCGATTAGGTTAATAAAACATGTTTTAAGTAAACGTGAACAAATAAGCGCATGTTGCATGAGCCTAAAGCCCAAACACCTACCCTCCTTCCATTCCCAGGACATCGAACCTTCATGTCCTTTCCCCATGACTCCGCACAAAGCTTGGTTTCGGGCACCGGGTCACCGTTTGATCGGTTGGGAAGAGTCAGCGCATCGTCGGCTTCACCGTTTGTTCCGACTCCGGGTTTGAGAATGTACGCATCGGCCGGTAATGATGGGGATAACGTCACTCCGCCTCAGGGACCCCTCGGACGAGCAACGGTGGAATCGGTTAGCGAACGAGATGAGGTTACGACGGGAAGCACGGCTAAATAGCCTTATGGAGGCTATTAAGAGTCACGGTGCGGCCGCCGGCCTCAATCCCGATGGCACCTTCACCGTGGAAGAAGACGAGGATGCCAACCCCACTCTCGGTCGCCACGATTACACCGGGATGCCGCCACCCACCTCCTATGGTGCCACTACGAGAACCCATGCTCCTCGATTTTCGGGTCGGCCCGGCTCCCAACCACGAGACCACCGGATCCATGCGGCAGAAGCGGCACAAATCGGTGGGGGCAAAATCGGTACGGAATGTCTTCTCATGGTTGGGGCTATCTCGGAATGCCACGGCTAATCGGGATCCCGCCTCGGTTCGGAACCGATCAATCCGGACCTTCGCGGCCAACCGCGGTTCGGAATGCCGCCGCAACTTGGTTACGGGCACGATCGGGAGCCCCTCCTCGAGCAGTACTAGTTGTTTGCTCCTCACACAAATCCATTCCTCACTCGAGACTTCTATGGGTTACCAAGCCTCCATCCCGGTGTCATCCGAATCACCGGGACCGCAGTACCCAGGGTTACACACCTTCGCCACGGGCGGCCATGCAATTCAACAATCGGGACGGCGGCCCGCACTCGAAGCCTACTTACGGGCCCCACTCTGGAAATCCAAGTTATCCGGCTACATCGGGGCTGCCTCCACCTACTTTGCCGGTTGAAAATCAACGGCAAGCCGCGAGTTCTATCCTTTTGCTCGAGGCTCCTACTCATGCTCCCCGGGGTAACTCGGCCCGGGACGGAGGTTTTCACCTACGTCCGGATCGGCCGTTCCCTCCACGGTCTGCCTCCGGTGGTAGCTCCTCTCTCTAGCTCGGCCACTAGCTTGAATGCCACGGTTCCGCCACAAGACCCTCATCGCTGGTTCATGGAACAACACAAGGAAATGAAAGCGCGGTCAGGCCCGGCGCCAAGAAGTACGCCTTCCGGCCTCTGAGACCGGACTCCATTGTTCCTCTGCCCCACAAATTCGTGATGCCTAATCTGGATCTCTTTGATGGGACCGCATGTCCGAAAACCCATTTGGACACATATACCTGGCGATGAAAGCCAAAGGATGTACCAATCGGCGGTTGGGCGACTATTTGATCTATCCTTGAAGTCCGGTGCCTTAAAGTGGTTCTTCCGTTTGAAACACGAAGCCGGGGCTACATGGGACAGATTACCAATGCCTTCACGAGAAAAATATAAGGCCAACTTGGAATGGGAAACAAATAGAGTTGACCTACAAACAACGGTGCGGCGTCTGATGAGAATGTTGGGGACTTTTACAAGCGGTGGAATGCGAAACTCGGTGAAATGGCCATCCCTCCTTCCGAAGAGGAACAAGCTGGACATCTTCCGGTCATGCTTGAAACCACATCGAGAGCCTCCTCGGTCACTTCCCATACTCGGACTTACGGGCCATGGTTAACTCTGCGGCTAAGTTTGAAAAGGCCTACAATCGGCAGCCATTGCTTTGCACTGCCTACGAGATATCGGGCTCCTCCTGCAAACACCGCCCTGCTCACTCTGCTAAAGGCAAAGAAATGATTAACTATGCGGGACGGGAATGCAATAACACGACTCCTTTTGCTCCCGGGAAAACGGCCGAGCCCGGACCGCGGGTCATAAATCTCGAAAACTTTGGAATGCCCTGAATGACATCTTTAGGGGTTTGGTGAAAGAAGGCTTGCTTTGCGGCCTTTGGAAAATTTCCAACCCGAAATCCGAATGCTCCGTGGATACTACAAAGTATTGTGCTTTTCATCAAGCTCACGGACATCGGCGACAAGCGCTTTACTCTGAAAAAGGCAATCCGAGGGCTAATAGAGCAAGGAAAGTTGGAAGGCCCCGAAGGGCCTAACACGATCAAAAATCCTGCCAAGGAACCATAATCAGTGAATATGATTGAATGCGGAGAATCTTCGCATGCCCATGAAGATCTTGATGAAGGTCCCCAAATACCGTGGCCAACCTCGTCGAGGATCTGAATTCGGATTCCCCTCGGCCTTGAGGATATCGAACGAATCAACCCATCTTGGTCTCATGTCGGAGACTCCTTGCAAGAATACGAGGCCCGCTATTTCTCGGATAAAGGGAAAACCGATCTAGAAGAAGCTGGGGTACATTCCGCTCAAGAACATGAAAGGACCATTTACACAAGATGGTTAGAACAATCGAGAAGAATCGAACAAGAAAGCTTCGGCGGGCGCTGTCTTGGGGCTTATCGGCAAAGAGGCCGAAGAGCATGCGGAGCTAGTACACTTCTGCAAATTGGCTATTGGAGAAGTCAAATACGACCCGTAGGCGGTGAAGAATCGGAGGAGGAAGAACCCTTCTACATTCTACACGGTGTTAAATACGTGCCACCCCTCTCACTCTTCCCCCGCAATTTACGGGAGGAGAAGCTGAGTCACAATTGCCACTTCCGGGAATGGGAACATATGACAATTTTGCGGTTGCACGCACCCATATTCCCTAACGGGTTTGATCGGCGTTCCCTCTCGGCGAAATCCCGGTAGTATGGGAAGAAGATTCCGATGACGGCGATGATGGTGATGATGACGAGTGAAGAGTCAGCGAGGCTCCAGATCCGGAAACAATGCGGAACAATCATGCGGAAATGAGCCCGTGGGAGCCGGGCACAATGGTTGGTTATCGGAAGCGGCGACGAAGAAACTTCGGAAGACGAATATGAGACCGAGGACATGAAGGCCATGAAGTTTCATGGATGCGAGCACGTGGATGTCTTAGAATTCAACAACGCCTACCATGCTTTGGGGAAAGGGTTTTCGGGCGTCCGATCCGGGTGATAGTCGAAGATACGATCAAAAGAGGAAAATTAACTCCCATCCGCCCAAATGAGAAAATAACCATGGTTAGATCAAATCCACCCGAACAAAGTAACACTCCTTGTTAGGGTTACCCAAGAAGAGGTCACCTTCCCAGAATATATGTCGGCTTTCGAGAGAAGTCCTAGAAGCGGCATGATACCGGATGCGCCTCCCACACGAACGCTATAATCATCTCCAACTACGAGTATTACGAAGGGAATCGGAATGGCTGCACTATACGGGGATGAGATCGAAAAGCCGCAGAGTCCCGACAATAGCGACTCTTGTTGCATGATAACTATGAGCAAGGCCGGCCATGAGAGTGAATCGGAGGACGCCCTAGCTCTGTGGACCATCGAGGGAAACAACACAACCCCAAACCCAAAAGCTTGTGACTTGGGAAGCGGTTATAAGGGCCGCCCGGGAAGGAGCCGGTGCGGCTCGGCCCCTCGGCTGTCGCTAGACTCCGTCGAACCCGGTGGCCAATAGCCAAAAGGGCTCCCAGTTGACCTTAGCGGCATTGAAGAAATCCAGTCAAGAGACGGCTGATGAGGAAGTTAATCTGTTGACCCGCTGCGGGCGAGATCTTCCAAGGAAATCCCAAGGCGAGATAAGAAGGCCACGAGATCAAGCACCAAAAGAAGATCGCCGCCCCTATGCTAAGACAGCTGAAACTTCAAACCACGAAAAAGAGGATCCCGTGCTCACCCGGTTGAAGCAAACACGAGGCCAACATTTCCCTCTGGTCTCTACTCACCTCGTCCTATCCCCATGGCTGAAGGCTGGAAGAAAGCACGGCTCGCACTCTCGTGCCTATTGATGCTACTCCCGATGATGTGGTACAACTAATTGGAAACATCCACTACGGAAACATAATCACTTTCACAGATCTCGACCTCCCTCAATTTGGGGCTGATCATAATGAGCCTCTCTTTATCACAGTCCAGCTGGATGAACGACGCCTCCTCGGGTCCTGGTGGACAATGGGTCAGGAATGAACATTCTTCGGCAAAGATCATGAGCTTGCTTGATATCAAGACTACAAACTTGAAGCCTTCTTCTCTCACAGTCAAAGCTTACGACTCAACATCCGGCAGTCCTCGGAGTTGCTACTTTAGACCTCTGGTTTGGACGAGAAATTGATACTGTGGAATTCCGGGTTATCGACATCCCGATTACTTTCAATGCCCTGCTGGGAAGACCTTGGCTGCACCAAGTTAAAGGGGTCGCCTCAAGCCTCCACTAGTGTGTGAAATTCATCTCGAATGGGGATCGACGACCATTTACGGAGATTTAGTCACTTTAGAGGGCACGGATACGGGCGGAATACCTATTACGGAAATCAAACATGACGAGGAAGGTCACATGCTAACGGGCTTCACGGTCGAGCCTCCTAAGGCCCAAGTGTGCAACATAGATCGACGGTCACTCGGGATAAAATCCCACCGGTCTTGAAAATGATGAGAAAAATGAGCTATCTACTGGCCTCGATGCAGGGAAGCACCAACAAGGAACTCACAAACTCATCGAAGTGAAAGGACAGAATACTCGCCACGGCACGGGATATGAGGCCTCCCACGGTGGACCGCAAAGGAAAAAGATTTGAAGGCGCCACGGGAAAGGTCCCGGTCGACAACCCTAAATCTCTCCCCTTCGAGTCCTAATTTGGTGACTACTTTGTAAAGGGTCCCACACAACCAGGAAACATCACAGAGCCCACTCCTAAGGAAGGATGGCTAAAGCTACAAGATAACCTCAACAAGTTCGGAGGAACCAAGGCTAACCCGGTCCGTAGAATGTTCTGGACCTACCCAAGATACACAGGGCTACCACTGCCATGAAGAGTGAGTATACCTTCGGGCGTGCGACACAGTGGAACAGTTCGAGAAGCTCACAACCACTATTCCTACGCCGGGAAGATTCGAAACCTGAATTCGGGCGACGGTGCCAAAAGCTAAGGCCACGGAATTTCCCTCGGATGATTGGGATGGTGCGGTTATGCGGCAATTGTTCGAAGAAGAAGTCCAGTGCCGAGACCTGATTGATCTCGGCTCGGTCCAAGAGAGGATAGCTACAATTGAGAAAGGAAAACAGAAACTGCACAGTTCCAGAGTCATGAGGCCACCAATAGCAAAGCCGCTAAAAAATTGGGAAAACCTCTCAGGCCCATCCGCGACCAAGGAAGAAATGATCACCAAGCTTGGATTGGTCCCCGTCCCTTTGTGTCAATCTAGGACAAGTCCTCCCGTCTCTCTCTGTTAAGATCGAGTCTCTAGGGTCGTCCAGATGGCCTTACGCACGAAGACTACGAGTGTAGCGAACGCCGTATCCCCTTTTGTTTTCAATGAAATGACGAACCTTTCTGAGTATCCCTCGATTGCCACTTTAACTAATGATGAATTAATTAATAAAAAAAAATTTAATAATAATTCATTAGATAAAAAAAAAAAGCAGACACATTAAACAAAAAAAAATCAAACAACAAAAAAAAATCTTTAAGCAGGTTGTCCGGAAAGAGGAAAATCGAGCCCAAGCTGCCGAAGAGATTTTGACGAGTGTGAATCTGGGAGCTGCGGAAGAGCCTAAAAGACGCGAGATTGGCGATTTCTTCGAAGGAATCGAAAAGGATGCTCTGCAAAGTCCTACAAAATCCTCAATTCAAGGAAAGTTGCCCTCTTCATCAAAGAAAACATCATGTGCGGATACGGGTTGCCCGCGAAATCATCTCGAGATAATGGATCCCACTTCGAAGGGGAATGTGAAAAAGCTGGCAGCGGAATTCCGAATAACCCGTCACAAGTCATCTCCCTACGGGCCCCAAACCAACGGAGCCGTCGAGCGGCAAACAAGACTCGGAAAATATCATCCGGAAAATGGGCGTCCAAGGCGAGATTGGCCCGAGAAGTTACACCTGGCACTGCGGGGCTACGGAGACATCGATCCGAACGGCAACCGGGGAAACATCGTTTGCCCTCACATACGGAATGGAAGCCGTACTCCCAATCGAGCTAGAGATCCCCTCGCTCCGTATACGGTTGGAAAGCCAGATCAACGAGGTCGAATGGCTCCAGAGTCGCCATGACGAATTGGCCCTACTAGACGAACGCCGATTGAAGGCCATGGAACACATCCGGGCCTACCAAGGAAGAATGGCTAGAGCCTTCGACAAGAAAGTAAAGCATCGGGAAATCCGAGAAGGGGATCTCGTTTTAAAAGAAAAGCCCCCAGTCCGTATCAACCCCCTCGGAAAATGGGAGCCTGTATGGGTCGGGCCATATGTCGTCCAGAAGATCTTCTCCGGAGGAGCCATGCAACTCGCAGACCTCGACGGGAATCCCTTTGTACACCCAGTGAATGGTGACAAGCTGCGCAGATACTACGCGTAAAACAAAAACAAAAACAAAAACAAAAAGTGCTAAAAGAGTAATACCCAACTAGGTTAGAAACCCGAAAAGGGCGGCCTAGGTAAAAAACAGGGTTGCACCAAAAAAAAACAACAACAAAAAAAAAAACAAAAAAAAGGAGTGCTAAAAGAGTAATACCCAACTAGGTTAGAAACCCGAAAAGGGCGGCCTAGGTAAAAAACAGGGTTGCACCAAAAAAAAAACAACAAACAAAAAAAGAGTTCACCAGATTGAACTACGAAGACCTGAGCTCCTCAAAATGAGGGGAACGTAGGCAGCCGGAAACGGTTCGGTCTAAAGCACAAATAAAAGCCATACTTTGGCATCAGTACAATTGATCAGACCATGAAAGCGTCTCGAAAAACTCTAAAGCAATTCAAATATTCATTACAAGTTAAAAGCTCTTTGATGAGTCTAAGCCCGATTCATTCCTACAGCGGCAACTTTGCTAAAAGAAAACTAAGATACATAATCAAATTAATGTGTCTGCCATGACAAGAAAGGGATACTCGGAAACCTCAGAGTCACTCCAAGCCACTCGTACTGGCCTCTCCCCTCTTCTTCCCCCTTCGAGTCTTTTTCTTCTGAATCGGAAAAATATCAGTGTTTCTCCTACCAAGCTCTGGTATAGGGACAGGATCTATCAAACCAGCCTCTGTCAGGGCCTTAGTAGCCCTAGCGTCATCTCTCATCTCCTGTAACCTAGCCGGTAGCATAGGAGCCCTCCTCTCCTGTCTTTTGACGTAAGCCTCATAATCGGTCACAGCGTCTCCGCTCCTGTCATGAGGGTTGGCCCTCGCCTCGGCCTTCCTCCTCTCAGAAACAGTCAGTTCCTCCGCACCCACAATGGCCTCACGCCGTCTGAAAATAGCCACCTGAGTCTCTCCCAGATGCCTCTCATACCAATCCAGGTACCTAGTGGTCAGGAACACCGGTCTCGGACGCCTGAGAATGACCCGAGGAGGAAAGGCATCATACCTCCATGCTTGGGAAAGAAATGGAAACACCGAGGGATCATCCATGGAAACAGGAGCCACCACCCTGGTGGCTATATCATCAAAGCCCTCCAAAGGAACTGCTCCGAGGCCAAAGCTGTCTCGGAACTAAAGTCGGAATATAGAAGGCTGGGTAGAGAAAGCCGGAAGCATGACCATGGGAGACCCATCCTGAAGCACTCTGCGAGTCTCAACCCGCCAATGAGGCACCGATCATCGATATCTTGATGCGGCGACCCGCCATCCAACGCTCCCACGAGCCACGATCATCAAAATCTACATCAACACCTCTCCTGGCAAAAGTCCAAGGCCTGATCATATCAGAGGTTTCCCGAAGAACCCCCAAACGCTCCATCAGCCACAGGGTCAAGAGAAACGGGCTGCCCCCGTGCATATACCGCCTTCCGGTAGCTAATCTGTCGAGAGCATGAAAAGTCTCCCCCAGAATCAAAGGAACGACATCTCTGCCCAGGCGACAGTGAACGACAACATCTAGCAGAGACCGATGGCAAATCCCAAAGGAATAGACCATGAACAGGGTGCCAAACATACAAAGTGTAAAGGCATCCCAATAGGCATCATCTACCAAACCTAGGCCCCTAAATGCGTCGGGAAGACCGGAAATATCGAAATGATCGGGACCGCGGATCATACCTTGCGCTTCCTCAGGGAAAGATGAAGGAGGACGCACACTCTGTCAGCAAAAGAAGCCCCTCCAGGCAAGGGAACCGCTATCTCTTCCACCTCCGGACCTCCAAGCAAGGCCCGAAATTCTTCGACAGTCGGAACAATCTCGTTGAAGGAAAGGCAAAAGACATGCCTTCTAGTATCCCAAAACGAAGAAGAAGCTCTTAAGAGGTCATAATCCGGAACCAATTCTTTGAGAGACCACAAGCATCGTATCTTGTACCTTTCTTCAAAGAATGATCTTCTCAGTGCATAATCTCCCTACACCACTCCTTGAACTTTTCAAAGAACAAAATTTGCCTTTCTTTGGACAATTTTGGAGAATTTTTGGCCATTTCCATGTTTTTTCTCTTCTCTCCCGAAATTCCGGTGAGTTTGAGCTGAGAAGATGAAGTTTCAATGACATTTATGGTCCAAACCATATCCAACCACCGAAATAAATGAAACCTGTCAGATCTTGACCCTATCCGCGCGGATACAAGTATCATTACCAAAAAAAAAATCTGCAGTCCAGAGTGCTACACCAAAAGAGGAATATTCCGTCCCGGTTGCTCGAAACTTGTGCAAAAACCTCCCCCAACCAGTCCATATATCAAACACCCTTGCAAAAAAAAAAACTAAGGCTCATGCAACACTGCATTCATATTGCATTGCATTCATAAAATAAAATCCTAAATTATTACATTCCAAAAAAAAAGTGTGCATAAAAAAAAAACAAGCAAACATAAATGAAATCCTAAATTATTACATCCAAAAAAAAAGAGAAAAAAAAAATGTGCATAAGTTTGTACAAATCTAAATCTCAATCTCAAATCTCAAAAAAAAAAAAAAAAATCAATCGGAGTCTCCGGCGCCCGATGTCGCCCCCGGCCCCTCTTGCGACTCGGGCCCGCCTCCTCGGGAGCCACGAAAATCTCGGGCTCGGAATCGTCCTCGTCTCCGAGAAAAGAGGCTCATCGGGACCAACCGGCACGCTACGATAGGGCAAGCCGAGATCTGCGAAAAATCGTATCCGAAGGTGAAGGCGTCGAGACTCACACGTACGAGGACAACCCGCCATGTCTTGCCATACGTGTCCCCGCCCGTGTGGATCCCCGAGAATGACGTGATCCGAAGCGGCACCGCGGGGATCAAGGAGAGGAGACAAAGGAGTCTCGAGGAAGTCTACGAGCGAATAGGGAAGCCTCCCGTCGACGGGCGCCGGCCGTGGTCGCCTCGCTCTAGCTGAGGAGCCCCGCAAGCGACCATCCTCTGATGAATCTCTTGGCCCCGATCACTTGCTTCGTCGGCTTCTCGACGACCATCTCCGAAAACCGCACAAAAGCAAAAGCGTCAAAAAAGGTGATGCTAAAGATGATGAAACAAAAGAAAGAAAGGAAGAGGCGAAAGCGTAAAAAGCCATACCTTTATACCGGACGAGGCCGGAAAGCTCGTGGAAGTCGCTCGGGTGAGGGATGCGCACCCTCAATCGGACCCCATCACGGATATAGGAAAAATCCGTCCGAGGGTACCGCGGGATCCCAAGCCCCTCCTATCCAGACACTGAGGCATCCTCGGCCTCCTCAAGACGAATGTCGCATATGGCTCAATCGCCACGAAATCCGAGAAGTCTTGGCCGGCTCGGTAATCATCCCAGTCACGGACCGATCGCTCGGAGTGCATCATATCGGCGGGAGGCTCCACCGGTGTCCTCAAAGGCGAGTTCACGCCATGTCGACGCGTCACCCTCTCTCCTAGATAATAGGCATCGCGAGTCGGACCTCTCGGAATCCTCGTTGCACAGTCAAATCTCGGCGCCCTTCAGTGCGCCACCTCAGCGATCCCGGGGAAGAATATCATCCCCTCATCCGTCTCGGCCTCCGTCAAAGGAAGGCAATCCGCGTACTGAGAGTCGTACGCCCCCTGGAGCTTATCTTCTCCTGGGCATGCTTGGACCAAGGCTGCATGGCCGGATACGCCCCGACGTACTCCGCCGGCTGCCGCCACATCGTGACGTGGAAAAACTCCAACGCCCATACCTGCGAAAGGTAAAAATCCAATCAATCCAGTGCAAAAGAAAAGTGCGTGCTCAAAAAAAAAGGAGGGAAAGCAAAAAGAGAGCTTATACCTCCAGGGCAAACTCAAAGCAGTACAAAGAGCTCACAGCCTTCCGGCTGTACCTATCAAGAGCAAAATAAAGCTCTGCCAGCCCGGCCTCTCCCCACGAGACATCTCCGGCCGTCTCCATGTCCTCCAAGGACCTCAACAAGGCAAAGACTGCCGTCCCCTCAGCATGTCCAAAGAGCGTGCTCGAAAAAGCAAACCACAAGAAGGCCACGGCAATCGATCGGCGCCTATCCTCTCCTCCCGGCCTCGTAACTCGCTATGGTCTCCACGATCTTGCCGTAGACCACGGCATACTCCATCCCCATCCCCTTTTTGGGAATAGGGGAAAATCTCGAAGAGCACACGAGATCAGCATCGCTGTAGCCATCCCGCCACTCAATGCTGCGTCCATTAAAGGACAGGCCCGTAATCGCAGCATAGTCGGAGGGCGTAACCGTAGCCTCGCCCCAGAAGAAGTGGAAGGTGTGGGTCGCGTCCCACCAATGCTGCGCCAGAGCAAACATCAAGCCCTTGCTCTTAGGGAACTTGACCAGCCCCCTCAAGCACTCAACGAACTCCCAAAGCCCCGTCTCGACAACGATCTGTCTCGGACTCGGCAAAGCTCCTCGGCCCGCATTCGGAAGCCGGTCCCACAAGTCAATCACGGACTCCACCGATCCTCGAGTCTTCATTTTGTTCAGCTGCTCCGTCACAAAACGGTTTCCGCCCTGTAAAAGAAAAAAGAAGAAGAAAATTCTCAAAAAAAAAAAAAATTGCATACATGCATATCATCCATCTCACATGCAACGGGAGGAAAAATCCGTCCCACTTTTCAAAAATAAAAAATCCTAAACATACATACATCTCATATTGGCAAAATGCCCATTCTTTCCAAACAAAATGCATGCATTGCATCATTCATCAATATCAATATTCAATTTCAAAAAAAAAAAAATTCAAAAGTCACCCAAAATTCAAATTTCAAACAAGAAATCAACAAAGGGATCAAAGGGTTTCAAAGTATACCGTTCGGAGATTCGAATCCGAAGCCCAATGTTGCCAAGCATCGGGGTAATGCTCCTCCGCAACCGATTGCGAAAGATTGTAATGCCTCCTCATCCGGACGAGCTCCAATCGCCTCTCCGCTACCAGGCCACGTCCTTGACCTTGAAAAGCGCCTTCCCCGTGTTCCATTGCTCAAAAAATCGAAGAAATCGGAGGAATTCTCAAGCTTTTTGAGCAACAATGGCTTCCTTCTCTCAGTTTCTCTCTCTCTGCTCTCGTCTGTTTCAAAACTGAATGGGGAAGAAGAAAAGGGCGTTGGCCCTAATTAATACCCCTGGTTTTCAAACCCTATCCGCGCGGATAGGATTGCAAGGGTCAAAATGACCCTTTTGCCCCTTAAAATTTCAGAACTCTGCAGTTCAGTCCCCAACTTGACAAAGTCAACCCCCTTTCAAGAAAAATTACCCCCGGCAGTAAAACGTAAGACCGAGTGCCCCGAGAAAGATAACGGATCCCGTATCTTTCATCAAAATTACCCCCGGCAGTAAAACGTAAGACCGAGTGCCCCGAGAAAGATAACGAGATCCCGTATCTTTCATCAAAATCTTTCCCGGCAGTCAAACGTAAGACCGATCTCCTCGAGAAAGATAACGGATCCCGTATCTTTCATCAAAATCTTCCCGGCAAGAAACGTAAGACCGAGTGCCCGAGAAAGATAACGGATCCCGTATCTTTCATCAAAATCTTCCCTAAGCCAAGAAACGTAAGACCGAGTGCCCCGAGAAAGATAACGAGATCCCGTATCTTTCATCAAAATCACCCCCGGCAGTCAAACGTAAGACCGAGTGCCCTGAGAAAAGATAACGAAATCCCGTATCTTTCATCAAAATCACCCCCGGCAGTAAAACGTAAGACCGAGTGCCCCGAGAAAGATAACGAGATCCCGTATCTTTCATCAAAATCACCCCCGACAGTAAAACGTAAGACCGAGTGCCCCGAGAAAGATAACGAAATCCCGTATCTTTCATCAAAATCACCCCGGCAAGCCAAACGTAAGACCGAGTGCCCCGAGAAAGATAACGAGATCCCGTATCTTTCATCAAAATCTTCCCTAGCAAAAACGTAAGACCGAGTGCCCTGAGAAAGATAACGAGATCCCGTATCTTTCATCAAAATCATCCAACTAGCCAAACGTAAGACCGAGTGCCCCGAGAAAGATAACGAAATCCCGTATCTTTCATCAAAATCACCCCTAGCAAAGAAACGTAAGACCGAGTGCCCCGAGAAAGATAACGAGATCCCGTATCTTTCATCAAAATCACCCCCGGCAGTCAAACGTAAGACCGATCTCCTCGAGAAAGATAACGGATCCCGTATCTTTCATCAAAATCTTCCCCGGCAGTAAAACGTAAGACCGAGTGCCCCGAGAAAGATAACGAGATCCCGTATCTTTCATCAAAATCATCCCTAAAGTAAAACGTAAGACCGAGTGCCCCGAGAAAGATAACGAGATCCCGTATCTTTCATCAAAATCACCCCCGGCAGTAAAACGTAAGACCGAGTGCCCCGAGAAAGATAACGAGATCCCGTATCTTTCATCAAAATTACTCCCGGCAGTCAAACGTAAGACCGAGTGCCCCGAGAAAGATAACGGATCCCGTATCTTTCATCAAAATCACCCCCGGCAGTCAAACGTAAGACCGAGTGCCCCGAGAAAGATAACGGATCCCGTATCTTTCATCAAAATTACCCCCGGCAGTCAAACGTAAGTCCGATCTCCCTGAGAAAGATAACGAGATCCCGTATCTTTCATCAAAATCATCCAACGGCAGTAAAACGTAAGACCGAGTGCCCCGAGAAAGATAACGAAATCCCGTATCTTTCATCAAAATCACCCCCGACAGTAAAACGTAAGACCGAGTGCCCCGAGAAAGATAACGAGATCCCGTATCTTTCATCAAAATCACCCCTGAAGAAACGTAAGACCGAGTGCCCCGAGAAAGATAACGAGATCCCGTATCTTTCATCAAAATCACCCCCGGCAGTAAAACGTAAGACCGAGTGCCCCGAGAAAGATAACGAGATCCCGTATCTTTCATCAAAATCACCCCCGGCAGTCAAACGTAAGTCCGATTTCCCTGAGAAAGATAACGGGATCCCTTATCTTTCATCAAAATCATTCGACGGCAGTCAAACGTAAGTCCGATCTCCCTGAGAAAGATAACGAGATCCCGTATCTTTCATCAAAATCATCCAACGGCAGTCAAACGTAAGACCGATTTCCCAGACAAATACGTCTGATTTTCCCCAGCAAAGGCTAACGAAATCCCCAGCAAAGTTAACGGAATCCCAAAAGCCAACGAAATTTCGAGGAAAACTCGAACTACGAAAGGGCTTGATTCCCACTAGGGATACGTAGGTAGCCTATCATTAGGTCCAGCCCCTCGACCAAAACGGTCACCCTATCCTTCGGCAGCAGACAAAGTCCACCGAAAGGCCATTTCAAATTAAGGTCCGAGGCGCCTAAAAAGCCATCATCTCCAAGGTCCGAGGCGCCTAAAAAGCCATCATCATCAAGGTTCGAGGCACCTAAAACGCCATCACCAAGGTCCGAGGCACCTAAAAACGCCATCTCCAAGGTTTGAGGCACCTAAGACGCTATCACTAGGAAAGCGATAAATCGCAGTCATCCCCAGCAGAGACCGAAAATGGTCATTCCTATCCCCAGCAGAGCGGATAGCCATCAGACCGAAAATGGTCATCTCTTATCCCCAGCAGAGTTTCTTTCCAAAGAAACGACCGTAGAACTCGCTCATCAGGTTCGAGGCACCTAAAGCGCCATCATCTCCAGGGTCAAAGACCCGAACTACGACTGGCTTGATTCCCATTCGGGATACGTAGGTAGCCTATCGCTAGGTTCAGCCACCCGATCACTCGATCATCCTGCCAAATATGGAGCCTTACTCTTATCGATGACCCCGCTTCCTTCGAAAGCGCCGTCGTCGAGGGGCTACTGTAAGTGCTCCAATTTGAGCTTGTTAGAATTTTCGTTAGAAAATTAACGAAAGTTATAACATTTCTAACAATTCCTAACAATCCTAACATTTCTAACAAAGTGAGGGTAAAATGGGCATTGTTATTTAAGGCTAAACCTCAAAAAGAATCTCAAAAAGCAAAACAAAAGAAGAAAACCAAATATAGCAATGGCTGGAAACAAAAAACTCGTTTGTTAATTTGAATTTTGAAAAGAAATATTCTTCTTGTCCAAAGCTGGAGCTGCATTTAATGAACAGTGCACGCCAAGCAGTCCCATCCGCGCGGACATCTTTGCAATTTCCAGAGGGCTATAAATTGAGCCCTCCAGTCACAAAAATAAGGAGGAACAACACATTTTGCACCGAACCTCTGGCGAAATATAGAGAGAAAACAGTGAGAATTCACTTGAATTGTCACCATTTTCTCTCCAATCTTTCCCAACTCATGCTCATCCACTCACTCTCATATTAAAGCCCTAAACACTCATACACTCAAGCCAAACACTCAAGAACACAAGGAAGATTGGTAAACCCTCCTTCTCCTAACCCTAAATCTCATCCATGCATGCATCTTCAAACTACAAAATGTAGTTCTTTCATCTTCTTGCTCTAGATCTAAGAAGATCACCATGGAAGACCATCTCCATGGATGATCTTCTACAAAGATCAAAATTATTTTCAAGTTTTCTTACTTTCTCACAAAGAAAACTCATTTTCAAAACCCTAAAAACCATTTTCAAGTATAAAATCTCATTTTCAAAGGATAAAATCCCCCTCCCCAAGCAAATGAAATGCTTAGTTCTAATGTACCCCAAGGATGGTTTGGTATAGTTGATTCACCACTAAAATGTCTAGTGATCACTAACCAAAACCTAGGGAAATGGGGACAAGCATGGATGCAAAACCCCCCTTAAAATCATATTTTCTTTCTTGAGAAGTTGGTGTCCAGTAGCAATTTTCCCAGATCTCAGTCCATTGTCTTAATTCTTGGACACAGATGAACTTGGAATTTGGTGTTGACTACAAAACACTTTTTGTAGCCAACATCCAGAGCTTTCCAGACATATTTTTACCTTATTTTTTGGGTGAGTAAAACTCCTCTTTTCAAATTTTCTTTCAGAGGCTAGTTCATCAGCTTCTGGGAATCCAGATCTCATATCTGAGGTTTCCAGAAGGTTTTGACCCCTCAAATCTTCTCCAAAATGGAAAATTCCTTCGTACAAACCTTATTTAAGGTGTCTGGAACAACTTTCATTCTCTGAGTTTATCCAGATTATGAAGTTTTAAGACCCTTGAATACATTTCAAAATCAAAGGTCCACTGCCTTTTTCATTCTGGCAGAAATGGCTCTCAACTTCAAAAGGTCTTTTGAGTACCAAATCTCAATCCAAAAATCCCCCAAAAAATCATGGGATCAGTTTAAAGTCTTAAAAAGATATCCCAATTTTTACTTTTCTGAGTTTCAACTTATTTTGGCCAAAACACACACACACACACACAAATGATTTTCAGCTTGGAAGACTCGTTTTACGAGGCGCGTCGGGTGCACACTAACGTCCTTCCCGACGCGTAACATGACCTCCGAACCTAAATCTCTGATCTCGGGCTTTTTTCAAAGTTTTGGCCCTCAAAATTAAAATGGTGTGGCGACTCCGTTTTCGTTGATTTTCTTTTAAACAAAAAATGGGAAAATTTTCGGATACACATCATCACAGATACGACTCGATCGCCACGAATGCCGAGAAGTGCTGGCCGCCCCGGTAATCATCCCAGGTCACAGATCTCTCACTAGGATGCATCATGTCGGCGGGAGGCTCCACCGGTGTCATCAAAGGCGAATTTACGCCATGCTGGCGCGTCACCCTCTCCCCCAGATAATAGGCGTCGCAAGTCAAGCCCCTCAAAATCCTCCGCTGCACGGTCCAAATCTCAGCGCCCTTCAGCTGCGCCACATCGAAACGATCCCAGGGATAGAATATCATCTCCTCATCCGTCTCAGCCCTTGTCAAAGGAAGGCAATCCGAGTACCTGAGGTTCGTGCGCCCCCTAGAACCTTTCTTCTCTTGGGCATGCTTGGACCAGGAGCGCATGGCCGGATATGCCCCGATATACTCCGCCGGCTGTCGCCACATCGTGACGTGGAAGAACTCACAGAACCATGCCTGCGAAAGATAAAGTCGATTAAGTGCGGAAAAGAATGCGTGCTTAAAGGAAAAGGGAAAGCAAAAAAGAAAGCTTATACCTCCAGAGCAAACTCGAAGCAGTAGAAGGAGCTCACAACCTTCCGGCTGTATCTATCAAGAGCAAAGTAAAGCTCTGCCAGCCCGGCCTCTCCCCAAGAGACCTCTCCAGCCATCCCCACATCCTCCAAACTCCTCAGCAAAGCAAACACCGCCGTCCCCTCGGCGTGTCCAAAAAGAGTGCTCGAAAAAGCAAACCATAAAAAGACCCTAGCTCCGCTTCGGCGCCTATCCTCTCATCCCGGCCTCGTAGCTCCCGATGATCTCCACAATCTTCCCATAAACCACGGCATACTCCATCCCCATCCCCTTTTTGGGAATGGGGGTAAAGCCCAGAAGAGCCTGCAGGTCCACGTCGCTGTAGCCGTCCCGCCACTCAATGCTGCGTCCATTGAAGGACAGACCCGTGATCGCAGCGTAGTCGGAAGGCGTAACCGTAGCCTCGCCCCAGAAGAAGTGAAATGTGTGGGTCGCATCCCACCAATGCTGCGCCAAAGCAAACATCAGGCCCTTGCTCTTAGGGAACTTAACCAACCCCCTCAAGCACTCAATGAACTCGTATAGCCCTGTCTCAACAACAATCTGTCTCGGACTCATCAAAGCTCCTCGGCCCGCAATCGGAAGCCGGTCCCACAGGTCAACTACAGACTCCACTGATCCTCGAGTCTTCATCTTATTCAGCTGCTCCGTCACATAGTTGTTTCCGCCCTGCAAAAAAAAAAGGAGAAAATGTCAAAAAAAAAATTGCATTTAAATAAAGAAAGCATATACATGCAGCATGCAACACAAAGTTTTGAAGAAAATTCGGCAGCATAACGGCATGCAATAAACCTAGCCCCATTTTTTTTCGCACAAAAGAAAGCAGTTTTCAGCAAATCCCAATCAACATTCATACATAAAAAAAAAAAAAATCATACAAGGAGTCAACGGAAGTAAAAACTCCGTCCCATTTTCAAAAAAAAAATGCATACATGCATATCATCCATCATCATACCTTCATTCAACGGAAGTAAAAACTCCGTCCCATTTTTCAAAAAAAATAAAAAAATTCATACATTCAACGGAAGTAAAAACTCCGTCCCATTTTTCAAAAAAAAAAAATTCATACATTCATTCAACGGAAATAAAAAAAATCCGTCCCACTTTAAAAAAAAAAAAAAATCAAATTCATATCATCATCATCTCATATTGGCAAAATGCCCATTCTTTTCAAACAAAATGCATGCATTGCAAATCACAATTCTCGAATTTTAAATCACATAATTTTCGAATTAAAAAAAAAAATGGCGAAAATGCCAATTCTTTTCCCAAGCAAAATGCACATTTTGGGATACCCACAAATTCATTACAACATGCATAGCATCAAAATCAAGATTCAAAGCCAAGAGCATTGCAATTCTCGAATTTTCAAAAAAAAAAAAAAATCACAAAAATCAATTTCAAACAAAAATCGACAAAGGGAATGGAGATATTCGAAGTATACCGTTCGGAGACTCGGATCAGTGGCCCAATGTTGCCAAGCATCGGGGTATGGCTCCTCCGCAATCGATTGCGAAAGAGTATAATGTCTCCTCATTCGGACAAGCTCCAATCGTCTCTCCGCGACCGGGCCACGTCCTTGGCCTTGAAAAGCACCTCCCCCGTGTTCCATTGCTTGAAAATCGAAGAAAAATGGAAGAATTTTGGAGCTTAATAGCCAAAAATGGCGGATTTGCGACTCTCTCTCTCTTTCCTCTCGTAAAATTCAAAAAATGGACTGGGGAAGAGGAAGGGCGTTGGCCCTCATTAAGACCAATCTGATTCTCAACCTCCTCCGCGCGGATAGGGTTGTAAGGGTCAAAATGACCCTTTTGCCCTTTAAAATTTCAGAACTCTGCAATTTGATCCTAGATTTAACAGAGTTAACCCAAGTTAACCAAAGTCAACCCCCTTTCAAGAAAACCATCAACGGCAGTCAAACGTAAGTCCGATTTCCCCGAGAAAGATAACGGAATCCCGTATCTTTCATCAAAATCATCGACGGCAGTCAAACGTAAGTCCGATTTCTCTGAGAAAGATAACAGAATCCCGTCTCTTTCATCAAAATCATCGACGGCAGTCAAACGTAAGGCCGATTTCCCTGAGAAAGATAACAGAATCCCGTCTCTTTCATCAAAATCATCGACGGCAGTCAAACGTAAGGCCGATTTCCCCGAGAAAGATAACGGAATTCCGTATCTTTCATCAAAATCATTCCCCGGCAGTCAAACGTAAGTCCGATTTCCCCGAGAAAGATAACGGAATCCCGTATCTTTCATCAAAATCATTCGCCGGCAGTCAAACGTAAGTCCGATTTCCCCGAGAAAGATAACGGAATCCCGTATCTTTCATCAAAATCATTCGCCGGCAGTCAAACGTAAGTCCGATTTCTCCGAGAAAGATAACGGAATCCCGTCTCTTTCATCAAAATCATTCAACGGCAGTCAAACGTAAGTCCGATTTCTCCGAGAAAGATAACGGAATCCCGTCTCTTTCATCAAAATCATTCAACGGCAGTCAAACGTAAGTCCAATTTCTCCGAGAAAGATAACGGAATCCCGTCTCTTTCATCAAAATCATCGACGGCAGTCAAACGTAAGGCCGATTTCCCCGAGAAAGATAACGGAATCCCGTATCTTTCATCAAAATCATTCCCCGGCAGTCAAACGTAAGTCCGATTTCCCCGAGAAAGATAACGGAATCCCGTATCTTTCATCAAAATCATTCGCCGGCAGTCAAACGTAAGACCGATCTCCCCGAGGAAGATAACGGGATCCCGTATCTTTCATCAAAATCATTCGACGGCAGTAAAAAGTAAGACTGATCTCTCCGACGAATACGTCTGATTTTCCCCAGAGAGGCTAACAAAATCTCCAGCAAAGCCAACGGAATCTCGAGCAGATCTCGAACTACGAAAAGGCTTGATTCCCACTAGGGATACGTAGGTAGCCTATCTTTAGGTCTAGCCCCTCGACCAAAACGGTCACCCTCTCCTTCGGCAGCAGACAAAGTCCACCGAAAGGCCATTTCAAATTAAGGTTCGAGGCACCTAAAAGGCCATCATCAAGGTCCGAGGCACCTAAAACGCCATCATCAAGGTTCGAGGCACCTAAAACGCCATCACCAAGGTTCGAGGCACCTAAAACGCCATCATCTCCAGGTTGACGCCTCAAAATAGTCATTCCAGGGTCAAAGACCCGAACTACGACTGGCTTGATTCCTCTTAAGGATACGTAGGTAGCCTATCATTAGGTTCAGCCATCCGACCGAAAATGGTCATTCCTATCCCCAGCAGAGCGGATAGCCATCCGACCGAAAATGGTCATTCTATCCCCAGCAGAGCGGATATACAATTTCAGCCATCCGACCGAAAATGGTCATCTCTTATCCCCAGCAGAGCGGATAGCCATCAGACCAAAATGGTCATCTCTTATCCCCAGCAGAGTTTCTTTCCAGCAACCGACTGCAGAACTCGCTCATCAGGTTCGAGGCACCTAAAACGCCATCATCCCCAGGGTCAAAGACCCGAACTACGGCCGGCTTGATTCCTCTTAAGGATACGTAGGTAGCCTATTAAATAGGTTCAGCCACTCGATCACTTGATCATCCTGCCAAATATGGAGCCTTACTCTTATCGACGACCCCGCTTCCTTCGAAAGCGCCGTCGCCGAGGGGCTACTGTAAGTGCTCCAATTTGAGCTTGTTAGTATTTTCGTTAGAAAATTAACGAAAGTTATGACATTTCTAACAATTCCTAACAATTCCTAACATTCCTAACATTTCTAACCAAGCAAGGGCAAAGTGGGCATTGTTATTTAAGGATAAACCAAGAAAGGAATCCTAAAAAGCAAAAGAAATTAAAGAAAACCAAAAATAGAAATGGCTGGAACAAAAACTGGCTGTTTAATTTGATTTTTTTTGAAAATATTCCTCTTGTCCAAAGCCTGAAGCAGCATTTAATGAACAGTGCACGCTGAAGACCTTGTCCGCGCGGATGACTTTGACATTTTCAGAGGGCTATAAATTGAGCCCTCCAGTCTCAAAAAAAAAAAAAAACACAATTCACAACTGCACCTTGGCGAAAATAGTGAGAAAACAGTGAGAATTCTCTAGAATTGTCACATTTTTCTCAACTATTCAACCAAAATCACACTCACTCAAACACTCTCATATTCAAGCCTTAAACACTCTTACATTCAAGCCTTCAAACACAAAACACAAGGAAGATAGGTATAACCTCCCTCTCCTTACCCTAAAATTCATCCATGCATGCATTTTCAAGCTATAAAATATAGTTCATTCATCTTCTTGTCTTAGATCCAAGAAGATCACCATGGAAGTTCATCTCCATGGATGATCTTCTACAAGGATCAACATCATTTTCAAAGCATTCTTACTTACTTGCAAAGAAAACACATTTTCAAAACCCTAAAACTCATTTTCATACATCAAATCTCATTTTCAAAGGATAAAACTCCCCTTCCCAAGCAAATGAAGTGCTTAGTCCTAATGTACCCCAAGGATGGTTTGATATAGTTGATTCACCACTAAAATGTCAAGTGATCACTAATCAAAATCTAGGGAAATGGGGACAATCATGGATGCCAAATCCCCTTTAAAATCATGTTTATGTTTTTCTTCAAGGAGAAGTTGCTGTCCAGTAGCTATTTTCTAAGACCCCAGTCCATGGTCTAAATTTTTGGACACAGATAAACTTAGAATTTGGTGTTGACTACAAAACACTTTTTTTAGCCAACATCCAGAGATTTCCAGACATATTTTTACTTTATTTTTTACGTGAGTAAAACTCCATTTTCCAAATTTTCTTTTGAAGGTCAGATCACCAGTCTCTGGGAGTCCAGATCTCATATCTGAGATTTCCAGAAGGTTTTGAGTCCTCAAATATTCTCCAAAATGAAAAATTCTTTCACAGAAATCTTATTTGAGGTGTCTGGAACAACTTTCATTCTCTGAGTTTTCTTAGATTATGAAGTTTTGAAGCCCTTAAATCTATTTCAAAATCAAGTGTCCACTGCCTTTTTCATTCTGGCAGAAGTGTTCTTCAACTTCCAAAAATCTTTTGACTACCAAAACTCAACCCAAAAATCACAGCAAAAATCATGGGATCTGTCCAAAGTCTAATAAAGAATTCCCAATTTTTACTTTTCTGAGTTTCAACTTATTTTGGCCAAAACACACACACACACACACAAATGATTTTTAGCTTGGAAGACTCGTTTTACGAGGCATTCCGGGTGCACACTAACGTCCTTCCCGGCGTGTAACATGACCTCCGAACCCAAATCTCTAATATCGGGCATTTTTCAAAGTTTTGGCCCTTAAAACAAAAATGGCGTGGCGACTCCGGTCTTTTTCGATAGGTTTTCCAAAGAAGCTAAAAATTTCAAAGTTAAACCTTTTTCGAAAAGAAAAATTTTGGCGGGCGACATCATCACAGAGTCTCTCAAAATCTGCTGCCGGATCGTCGGTCACGTTGTCTGGGTCAGTCAACGACTCAGCACCACGTAACTCCCGGCTAGTCTGATCTCCTCCTCGGGTCCCTTGGCAATATGCCTCAATGGTGTGCTGAAGCGGCCCCATCTGCTCCCCGTACCAAATGAGATATAAGGTGGACAAATATGTGATGCCCCGAGTCTTCCGTATCAGTATGCGAACGGGAAAGGCTGCTCCCGAAAAAGCCCTGGCAAAAAATCTGATAGTCTGGCCATCAGTCATGTCAAGAAGGACGGTATCCCGGACCATATGCTCTCTGAACCTGCCAATAACCTGCTGTGGGTACCCATACTGCCTCATAACAAGGGATGGGATGCTAAATGATGAAAAATGCAGTCCCGACAGCCTCACGACAACAGAATCATCCTGTCTGTCGCTCATGGTCTTGAGCCTCCATCCGAGAACCCAATACTAAATATCCGTGGTGTTGTATCTGGTCAATCGCCTCTGCCAGCTCTCCTGCGAAGCCTCTAGAGCCACTCGCCTCTGCTGTGTAACCCAGGGTGCTGCAGTCTGCCCTGCGGGTAATGGGGAGATAAGCCCCAACCGCTCAAAGAGCCACAATGATAAGAGACTGGGGCTGCCGCGTCCCATGTATAATGACCCTCCAGCCAATCGGTCCATCCCATGATATGTCTCTGCCAGCAAGATGGGTACTATGTCTCTCTCTCCCTGCCCGGGCCGAATCTGAGTCAGTGTGGTACCTCGGTGACCCCGCATCTGCCTGACAACTCCTAGCAGTAAGCCGGAGCATACCCCATCATACTCACAGAAGCAGTATAGGGAGATCATAATCAGCATGAAAATGTCCATGGCCGTGGATAGGTCAAACAGCTCTGGACGGGATACAGCTAATCGGGCTACCTGGGCCAAGTCGATGAAAGAAAGGTCGAGAATCAGATCGGATACCTGCTCTATGGGCAAACCCAAGAAATCGGCCAGCTGCTCAGTCAAGGGTCGTAGATCTCGTGGGAAGACTGCATCTTTAAGCTCAGCTCCCCCAGTTAGTGCGCGGAACTCTTCAATGGTGGGTGTGAGGTCGTTGTATGAGAGGGTAAAGACATTCCTCTCACGGTCCCAATATCTGGACGCGGCCAGGAGGAGATTCCAATCGACTGCCCATTCCTTTAGTGCCCAAAGGCACCTCAACCCATACCGTTGGCCGATAACCCTCCGATTGTTGCTATGATGGTGACGGGTTAGATTGATGAGATCAGAGTGAAATTGGCGCTCTTTGATTTTGGATCTCTCATTGTAATTCTCTATTTCGGGTCAAAAGTCAAATCTTGGGGTTGATTTTGGGGAGGAAGATCGATTTTGATTCTGTTGTGACTGCTGGAAAGTGTTATTTGCGAGTCTGCCTTTTTATAAATGTTGGGGCTTGCTGCCCAAGAAACTCTGTCCCTCAGACTTTCCATGTCATACGACAGAGACTATCCCATGATGTCCTGTGTCGGACGACATGGGAAATCCACCAGACATCAGCAACAGCTACAATTGCAGCAACCCCTTAGCAACCCAATACTTGCTCAAAGCCTGCCCAAACCTATCCAAAAGCATCCAAAACAATACATATACACACCCCTTCACTCACCAAACACATGGGAGAGGATTCGTCATACCCAATACACCCACAAATACATAAACATCACCCAATACATGCAAAATCATAAAAAGCACCCAACCACATCAAATGCCATCATTTTTCGCCATAATATCCGTGCCACTCGGGCACTGTGGAGAAAGGGGGATGGTAAGGATCGTCCTCATCATCATCATCGTCAGGCTGGGGTGCTGACTCAAACCACCCGCCTGTGAGCTAGATGGAGCCAAAGTCGGCCTATGCCTCTTCTTGGGAGGCACGACGTCACTAGGCTGGGAGCTGTATCTCCCCTTCCAATGCTCTGCGCTCTTCAGGAACTGGCCCAGCATCTTGACGGCCCCGGTGAGCGCCTTGGCCACTACCCTATAGGTCTTGGCCGGAACCTGTTGAATGGAAACAAAAGAGGCGGTCAGAAGCAGTAAATATGTGCAACAATGCAGTGAAAAGACTTGAATAAAGCAGAAAAGTAAAGTATGCTCACAGAAGTGGTCCTACGAGGAAGCCGCAAATGGGGATGAGTCTAATACATGTCGAACGAGGAGCGGCGAATGACACCCTCGGTTTCATACTCGAAGAACCGAGGAGGCATCTGTATCTGTACCCCCGCTGCCCTCCTGGCAGCCATAACCTGAGGAGTCAGCAGCCGAGTGAAGACGAACTGACCATAATCCCCATCAGCCGATAGCTCCGCGGCATCAATACCCGTCCGCAAGCGCTCTAAGTCAGGCAAAGCCCGGGTATACCAAATCCCCTCTGGAGGATCATGAGGGACGCCTGCGGCTGTACCATGTCCATGCTGTCTACACACTCTCTCTCTCCCAGATACAAGGCATCGCCCTCCAGGCCGATCAAAAGCCTCCTCGTCTGGGCCACCAAGGCGGCATCCCCAACAACATCCTCATCATACATGCCATTCCATGGAAACAACCTCAACCTACCTGGGGTGCCCCTCATGGCAATCATAGTATCCTCATAACAAGCCGTCTTCCGGGGCTTCACCCCATCCACCCTCCTGCTCTGCCTAGCCCTGAAGGTCCACCGGCAAATGGCAGGAAACAGATCTGCAGTAATCCCGTCGGCTACAGCCCAAGCGTAATAGCCGAAGACCTCGTAGGCCCACACCTGAAATCAGAGACAAGAAGCTTTCAGTGTGCAGCAGCAATGATAGATTGATGACATAAAAGGCAATGCAGCAGTCAATGTGTGAAAAATAAAAGAGCATACCTCCAGAACTGTCTGGTAGCAATCCAAAGAGGTCACCGTGCCTCTGCTCACCTCGTCCAAGGCTCTATACACCTGAGCCAAGCCGGCCTCGCCCCACGAAAAGGTGGAGACCTGGCCCCAGTCTCGAAGGGGCTCCAGCAGAAGAGTCAATGTCGTAGTGGAGGCATTGCAGAACAGGGTATCAGAGAAGCCAGCCCAGGCGAATGCTCTCGCCAGCTGCTCAGCTGTGACTGCGGCCTCGCCCTCAGAATAGAGACGACACTGCTGCATCAAAGCCGAATGCAGGTCCCCCAATGGAACCCCATTGCCCTTCAGGCGAAGGGTCAGGCCGGTCAGTCCTCTAATAGCATCCGGGCTCAAAACACCAGGATCCTCAAAAAAGATGGGTCTGCCTGTGAACCGCAGACCGGTGATGGCGGTGAAGTCATAGGGAGTAATGGTGGACTCTCCCCAAGACAGATGAAAGGTGTGGGTAGTGTCCCACCAATACTGCCTAAAGGCCCTCACAAGCTCCACGCTCCTAGGCGTGTCTTCGAACTCTCCGACAGCAGTAAAGAATGGACCGAGGCCAGCAGCGTATATCAGGCCCTTGGGACTGTTGGGCAAGTCAGGGGAACCGGGAAGAATGCCCCAGATGGTAGCTATCGTCTCAGGGGACCCCTTGGTCCGCAGAACCTGCAGGTAAGCACAACACAGGTATCAGAACATACTCGTGGTAATTTGTGCATTCTTTCACTTGTGCGCATTTTCGCTTTTTGAATCACATAATTCTCTTTTCAAAAAAAATCTTTTCTTGATTTCAAATTAATGCATTTCATTCCAAGCATGCAATTTCTTTTTTGGGTGCGATTTTCCCCAAATTCTACCTCGAGCCCTAGAAATCCAACTTCGAAAAGTAAAAGGGAAGGGTTGATGGTTTAGAATCCTTACCCCCATTCGCTCCGCGGTGGAAGTGTGGAAATCGAGGCTCGGATATAGCCCATTCCCTTTCGGGAATTCTTTCGCTTGTTCCGTTCGACGAGCTTCCTCTTCTTGGACAAAGCTCGTTGTACTTGCCTTCTCGATTCCGCTCTTGGAGGCATTGTCAATTTGATTTGGATCAAAAATTGTGGGAGAAAATCTCAATTTTTTCTCTCCTCTCTCAAAACCTCGGGTGACTCCCCAAAGAAACAGTCAAATTCTCGGGGTGACTCCCCAAAGAAATAGTTAAATCCTCGGGGTGACTCCCAAAGAAACAGTCAAATATTCGGGTGACTCCCCAAAGAAACAGTCAAAACCTCGGGTGACTCCCCAAAGAAATAGTCAAATCCTCGGGTGACTCCCCAAAGAAACAGTCAAATCCTCGGGTGACTCCCCAAAGAAACAGTCAAAACCTCGGGGTGACTCCCCAAAGAAACAGTCAAATCCTTGGGTGACTCCCGAAAGAAATAGTCAAAACCTCGGGTGACTCCCCAAAGAAACAGTCAAATCCTCGGGTGACTCCCCAAAGAAATAGTCAAATCCTCGGGGTGACTCCCCAAAGAAACAGTCAAATCCTCGGGTGACTCCCCAAAGAAATAGTCAAATCTCTCGGGTGACTCCCCAAAGAAACAGTCAAACCTCGGGTGACTCCCCAAAGAAATAGTCAAATCTCTCGGGTGACTCCCCAAAGAAACAGTCAAACCTCGGGTGACTCCCCAAAGAAACAGTTAAATCCTCGGGTGACTCCCCAAAGAAACAGTCAAAGCCTCGGATGACTCCCCAAAGAAACAGTCAAAACCTCGGGTGACTCCCCAAAGAAACAGTCAAATCCTCGGGTGACTCCCCAAAGAAACAGTCAAAACCCCAGGTGACTCCCCAAAAAAGCAGTCAAACCTCGGGTGACTCCTCAAAGAAATAGTCAAAACCTCGGGTGACTCCCCAAAGAAACAGTCAAATCCTCGGGTGACTCCCCAAAAAAACAGTCAAATCCTCGGGTGACTCCCCAAAGAAACAGTCACCCCAAAGAAACAGTCAAATCCTCGGGTGACTCCCCAAAGAAACAGTCAATCCTCGGCTGACTCCCCAAAGAAACAGTCAACTCCTCGGGTGACTCCCCAAAGAAACAGTCAAACCTTGGGTACAAAGCCCGTAGCCTTTCATTAGCGCCACCTCTTTGTTGAACTATGATTCGGCTAGATTCCCTCACGGGATACGTAGGAATCCTTTTCATAAAAGGTTCAGCCACTCGACCATCTTGGTCATCTCTTTTTCCCGCCGTTCTTTGTCCGGCTCGTGGAGAAGCGACGTCGCCGAGGGGCTCTGTGAGTACCCCGACCCGAACTCGTGTTTTTGGGTCCGCTTTCCTTGAGATGTATTTTGGGCTCATTTATTTCATAAAGTGCATTTTGGGCCTAAATCATTCATTCATTCACCTTGATCCATTTACTACACATTGGGCCTGCCTTCCTGCGGCCCAGCTTGTCATAAAGTTGACCGGTGTCGTCCGACATAGGACGACCCAAAGGCGGTTAACGCCCTACGTCGTACGACATAGGAGCCCCCATCAGCATGTCTACAAATAAAGGGCTTGGCTGATCATTTTAAGGGGGACTTGGGGAAGTAAGGTCACTCTGCTAAAATAGAGACTCATTCTCTCTCTCACACACACACACACATCCAAGCCAAGGTCCAAAGAGTGATCTCCTTTGTTGGTGTTTTGAAGGGGTGAACATCATACTATTGGTGCTTATACCTTGTGGACTACAATAGGTAGTCACTAAACCCCCTCTCTCTCTGATTACATCTTGCATACTCATTTATTTTACATTGCATGCTTATATTGTTTGATAACATGTGAATATTTGGGATTTTACATGACAAAGGTGGTGGAGATGTGAATCACCAATATTCATATCTCCTCACCTCAGATCTGGACATTTAGTGTCAGTATTTACATTAAAGTTTGCATCTTGTTTACTTGTGTTTGAGTTAGGAGGTGATGGCTACATGATAATGGCCAAGAACATGTGATTATTCACATTTGGCCATTAAAGCCATGTGATCCTCCCATAATACTCACGTATTATTGCTATTCTACTGTTTTCAGTTGATGTTATAGCTTAGTTTCATGGTTTTGAGCAAGGTGTGATCAGTCTGCTGAAGGCACTGAAATAGGACACCTATGTCGGACGACATGGGACACCAAAAGGGATCCTGTGTCATACGACATAGAGCTCCCAGAAAGCTGTTTGGCTTTCAGTGACTTCAGATCTACCCAGATTGATCCCCTTTGTGATTTAAAGCTGTGTTTAAGTAGTTTTCAGTTCATTTATCACTGTTTGGGAAATCTGAGATCTGTTTGGGTGTAACCCATTGATGGAGGCGGTCTCTGTCGTGTGACATGGACAGCCCTGGGCGTCCTATGTCATACGACATCCGTATCACCAAAAGTCAATTTTGACTTTGCTCACTCCAATCAACCCCAAATTGGTCTTGGACCCTAAATAGTGACTCTCCTTAGTTAAAATAGCCTTGTTTTAGTGTTAGAGTAGCTTTGGTGGCTTAACCACCCTCTTTGTAAGAGGCAATCTGACCAGGATGTCTTATGCCGTCCGACATCCCTCTCCTGAGGAAGTCCTGTGTCGGACGACATCCGAGATTCCTGGACAGACTGCCTCAGCTTGTGCCTTGTAATGCAAGTCATTGTTTGTAAGGGTGTAGCCCCCTTTTATTCATGGTTCACAAGTTGTATCCAGTTTCACTATCATTAATGAAATCCAAGTTTGCATGCCTTCATTGTTGACACAAATTGCACACACTTTGAATGATTATAATTGTCCTTGTTTGATTGAAAGTCTCGAAAGAGGCGACGTGGGTGAGCTCCATATTCTCTTCCCACGTCGTAACTTGACCCCGGGACCCATTTTCTCATTTATGAAGGTTTTTCAATGTTTTCCTTAAAAACGGCGTGGCGACTCCCAAAAACAAAAAAAATATATTAATTATTTTCTTATGATGCGATTTCGGCGAGCGTTCATTCACCAACCTTTATCATTATGTCTCCATGCTTCAAAAAACACTTCTATAATCTCAGGTGTGGCCAGCCTCCTAAATAATTCACCTAAAATACTTGGCAGACCTTAGTAGTATCACTAGAGATGGGTGTACTCAGAGAGGAGGCAGGTGATGAAAGACATTTAGAGCCAAAAAAATGAGCCAACGAAACCATTAGGCCAAAGAAGACATTCCCATAATACTTCACATGGGGAGACGGTGATACATACAGAATATGAGTACCCTTACCCCTGCTTTCCAATAGGAATTTCATCACTGCCAATGATCAAATCGTAAAACTGTAATATAGCTAAATGGTCCTTCATTGATGTCGCTAGGTTCATCTTGGACATATGTAGCAGTGTAATAGTTCATCCCAATAAAATCAAAAGAACCCTTTAACATCTTTGATTCACTTGGTGTGAAACTAGGAAGTCGACTTCCTACAATTGCTCTCATGCTTTCTGGATATTCACCAAATACTATTAGATCCATGAACCTGATATACATAAAAAAAAAACAAAATTAAATCACCCCATTTATTTAATATAATAGAAAAAGAATATTAGATGAAAAATGTGTATGAATGAGTACTCACCATCCCAGCATGAAATCGAAGGCTTGTTTTGTAGCCAATTGATGAGCAGTTGAGTTAGAGTAAGGCAAAAAATAGTAAGAAATAAGTGTGATTCCGATTGTTCCATTTTGTTGGGCTTGATATTTGTTCTTGTAAAGTTGAACAACAGCTGCATGAGCTAGAAGTTGGTGATGTGCGACAATATATGGTTTCGTCCCAGAATCTCCACCAAGGCAACTACTGTGATTAGAACAACGGCCTGGAGCAAATTGTTGTAGTATTCAATACCCTTTTGATTCACTCGCCCACCAAATAATCTTCCATCTGCATTATACAAAAAAATCCATTAGCTAATGAGAAAATTATATATATAGTCTCCGTGTACTAGCTTATGTATTATTTGCTTGAATCAAAACTTACGAGGCAAAATTCTTGACCATGAGATTGAGAACCTGTAGGAATTCAAACACACCTCCTTACCGAGGCGAACATCATCCTGAAACATTGTGTGAACTGTATTTTAGTAACATTTTCATAACAGACTATTATGATGTTTAATTATATATGTTCACTTTAATCAAAACACTAAACATTATTTCCCAAATATATACCTTATATCGAAGGTAAGAATTAGTGTAGTAGTGAAAGAACAGAAAATGGAGAAATTCATGTAGATGTCCTACCTTTCCCCTCCTCCTTTATTCCGGCTTGATACAACAACCTTTCATGAAGTTTCCCCAAATTTCTAGTCAGTATCATTGTGTGAACTAGAATTTCTAGTCAGAAATTGAAATTGAAACCCTAAAGTGATAATCTTAAATGTGGGACTCACGGGTAAGAGATTTGAGGGGTGAGATTTCTTTACCGGTAATAAAGGGCAGGGGTCCCAAATCGCAGCAAGTTGATTAGCTCGCCGGATTCTCGCACGACCTTAGAGAGCGCTCACAAGGAGATTGTAAATCGCGAGAGCTAGATTTTTTTTGGAAAGGACTGGGGTTTTGGGGGAAGGGGCTAGGGTAGAGATGATATCGTGAAGTTTCCCCATCTCCGCCCTTCAACGGCTGCCGTCCAACCTTCGAACGGCCGCCGCTGAATTTTGGAAGAGAGCATGTTTTAGTTTTGGGGGAAAAGGGGTTTTTATATTTTTCTAAGGGGTTGCGGGCGGGGAATGGGAAACTCATAGCCTGCTCTATAGACCGATAATAACAATTTTAATTTTTGGGTGCACAACGTTTCTAAAAATGTTGCAAAAATAATGAATACTCCAACGTTTTTTCAAGAAAACGTTGTAAATAACTGCAACGTTTGTAAATGAAACATTGTCTTAGAACACTATGAACAACGTTCATGGAAAAAACGTTGTAAAATCTTTGTAAACACAACATTTCCTTAAGAAACGTTGTCTAAAAGGTTTAACTACAACGTTTTCTAAAAAACGTTGTCAAAAAGCTGTTTTGTTGTAGTGTGAATGTCGAAAAGGTTGCAACATTATCGATAAAAAAAAATCAATTTCAAAAGGGACATAATGTTGCACATAAAAGTGATTATATTTTCCACCTTGCTCGCCTTTTTCTTCACCTTTAGCATTTTCCAAGTACAACTTGCCCGGCTCTCAGCTTTCGCCTTTGACATCTATGCACAAGACTTATTTTTTACCTTTGCACAAAAAGTTTATGTAGATAGACCATGGTACAGCTTTACTACAACTATTGTAGCATTGATTTTCTCTACAAAACTTAATTCTTCTCTGCATGACATTTCTTTGCCTTCTGAACTTCTCGATCTCTTGAACCGTACTAGCCCTTTTCCTTTTAATCTCCTCGAATTGAACTTCAGTACACGATTTTGCTAAATGGAGTTCTGAAATTGAGTTAAGCTTGCTCTTTTTCCACTCCACTTCAGTTTGAATCTCGTGAAGTTCATCTTTCATGGTGTCTAAATCTTTTTCACCATCTCCTCAGTTATACAACCTTCCTATTCCACTGCCAACACATAAGTATCATTGATCTTTTTAACAGAGTAATCTAATTAAACCACACAAGGTTATAGTATTACAAAGTAAGACACTTTTATTCCCCAGGAATATCAACATTTTCCTTGACTTCTCTACTCTTCAATTGGCCTGATTTTCTCTCGAGTTTTCTCTATTTTGATTTGAAGTTCTTTGGTTCTTACTGCAGGATTCTTGATATTCCACCAAAAGGGTGTTTGTAAATCAAAATTTTGATTATTCAACATATATACCTAGAAGAGGACTTCATGAATGTGACTCCAATTACTAATTTGGTTATACGAAGATCGGAGAATGATTATACCAATTTATGACTTGGCTCATCATATTTTTCAATCTTAAAGATCTCTGCTTTTACCTGTGCAAACAAGAAATCATTAAGATGGATAGATTTTTCCAATTCCTGCACGCCCAGATAAGAATGATTCACGCGCACACACAAGCACAAACGGTCCGGAACGTATGTAGAAAAAAGATATCTAATGGTTTTTTAAATTGACTGAAAAGTGATGGCCCATGCCCAACGTATAAGGCCCAAAGTTTATAACATTTCAGAGATACATCAAATGAAGTGGGCCTATAAAACAGCTACAATTCCACTAGCTTATCATTATAGATCACTCGACCAAGCTCATTGTCTGACCTCCATTGGTACCGATCTATATTTGTCCGACATACGGTCTTCTACTTATACAATCTCTGCCTAGCCAAGGCACGAAATCAGGTCACTCTTAATCATTCAAGTGACCTCGACCTACTACCACGTGCGTCTACGCACGTCGTTATTTGTAACCATCTGCTACATTCTCGTATACAGTTACGCCAATAATATCTATGTTATCTTAGAGATTCATAATGATCCCATGATATCACTATATATACCAAACAACTTCCAACGTAAAAAGGTAAGGTCATCTTTACTATTAGAGATTAAAGTCGTTCAATATAGTTTTAATACAAACTTAACACTATATCTAATCATCACACCGGAGGATATTAACCGGAGACAATCCCGGCTAGTTGTTTGTTCGTGGTTTCAGGTCATAGTAGCTGGATTACAACCTATTGCTGGACTAAGGCTGATCCAGATCATTTCCTGTATCATTAGTTTGGTTTCATTGCCGGAAAATAGAATATACTAGAAATTGAAACCTTGCATACCCATAGACATGGTATCTTCCTCTTGCGATCCACTCCATGAAAATATGGGTGGAAACAACCCAGGCACGGACACAGGTGCTGGGAATCGTACTGCTAACTTTCCTCCTCCTCCCCCTGGACATCCTTAGAGGAGACCCACACGGTCAAACAGCGTGGCGAACGAAATAGGAATACAAGATAGGCGAAGGGAAAAAAGGCCCATGGCCACTCAAGGAGGAGGGAAGTAAGCTAAAAATATCCAAACTAGTTTCCCGCCCTAGTAGGAAGGAAATATTGCTAGAGCGAGCAAGAGTTTTGCAGAGCTTGCTCGAAGTACACAACGAGCTACTCGAGTTGGCAGAGTCTTCTAAAAAGGACAACAGAAGATCACAAGTGGTAGCTCCTTCTCTAACTTCATATAGACGTGCTAACAGGGTCCTTAGGCCGTCTAGAGAGGAAAGAAGGAGTGACAGACCTCTCTGTTGATCGGACTAGTGAGTTGAGGGATAGGCTTAATCACTAAAGGGAACAAAAAGCTGACTCAGCTCAAAGGAGGCAGCTCGAGGCTGATAGAGCTCGACGTAGGTCGCCTCCAAGAGGAGACCAATCACCTCATAGGGGAGATAGGAGAGAGAGGACTCCCTCTAGAGCTAAAAGGGAAAGAATACACTCAAGGAGGGAGCACCACCAGCAGGAAAGGCAGAAATCCAACTCTGTCTCCCACCAACGAGGTGACCTAGATGTTAGGGAACTTTTGAACCTCAAAAGGAGGTTAGACGACATGGAAGCTGATCGACATGTTCCAGGTGGCAAGGGTGAATGAAATGACTGCACTCTTCGACCCTTGGCCAAAAGCATGCTTGACAAGGGCCCGCTCGAAGGGTTCAAGCTCCCCGTGCTAGAAAAATATTCTGGCATGACCAACGCTTTGAACCACATGCAACATTTTGAGGCTACCATGTGTTTGGTCTCCTCCGAGGATGACATGCTATGTAAGGCACTAACCAGCATCTTCACCGGTGCAGCACTGACTTGGTTCCGTCGTCTGTCATCTGGATGTATCACCTCAAGGAGTTATATGAGGAGGAAGTTTCTAGAGAAGTTTTCAACGGATGTGGCTCGTAAGAAGACGGTCACCGACCTAAACAACATGACTAGGGACAGACAGAAAGTAACATGAGCTACTTCACCTGGTTTAAGGAGTTAGTTGACCAGATAGAGGAGGACCTTACAGACAGAGAAGTCATCAACTGCTTCAGGAATGGGGTATCTTCATCTGATTTGGATTATGAGCTCCAAGTTAGGAGAGCCACGATGAGGAATGAGCTGTTTGAAAGGGCTTATGATGTGGCCATTGCGGAGGAACGCAAGGAAAGGAAGAAAGAGAGAAGCATGAAACACTTAGAAGTTGTCGAGTCGACCAAAGGGGGATCAGCCAAGACTGAAAACAACAACAATAAAGGGAAAACAGGACTAGGGCGACTGAGAGAGTCCCCGAGAGCTTCACCACAATTATAGTCAGTCGGACTGAGATCATAAACACGGTCGACCTATGCGCTCCAGCCCCCATGAACACCCAAAATAAGTTCTGGCGGGATAATGGCAAGTATTACGTGTATGAGTTTGAAGATGATCATACAAAAGTGGGTGAATGAAGGCAGACTAGACATGTTTGTAAAAGGAGATCGTCCCCCAATGGGGGATCGAGCAGCCAGAGGGGTACCAGAGCCAAGGCAGCCTAGGTTGACACTGGGCGTAATAGCTGAGGAAGCAACACTGCCCTCAAACACAAGATTTTCCAACTGAGAAAGGATCCATATGTTCTACCTAGGAACTGTGTATAAGATGAGGTAATCAGTTTCTACCCCTACGAGCTAGCTACTAGTATGGCTGCAAGGGAGCAAATATTGGTCATTCCAGGGCTCATAGATGACTGCACCTCCAATAAAATTTTGGTCGACAGGGGGGCCTACAAGGACATCCTTTATTACAAAACCTTCTTGGACATGGGACTTACAGATGTCAGGCTGTCGCCTTATTCAGGTCGACTGGAGGGCTTCACAGTCTTGGATTTTTAACTACTAGTTTGTATTAGATTTTTATTGGTACTGATTACAAAGTATCTTGCTCTTAAATCTAGAAACTAATTATCAATGAAGAACAAATCTTAGACGATAACCTATGTATCTCTTGAATAATATCTATATAATCAATCTTCAAGAGGTGTGGTGTGTGAATCAAAAAACTAAAAGCTCTTTATAAATATATGATCCAGAGCATATTGACTATTTGGTGTTACAAGGCTATGTATAGAATCTGAGCTTGGATGAATGAAGGTATGAAGGCATTCTTAAGTTTCTGGAAATTTCTAAGGCAGACTTAAGATCTTCAATGAAGGTCTCAAAATAGAAATCTCAAACAACTTCAAAAAATTGAAGTTAAGGGGTAGTTATATTAAGCCTTCAAAAACTAGCCGCTGGAGATCTTTGAGGATAAGCTTTAAGGACAAAGTATTGTTGGTCGCTGATTGGAGCACGTGTTCTAACTAGCCGTTAGACACATAGAATGTTGATAAGAGTATGAGTTGTCTTGAGACAGGTGTCATCATCCGAGAATATTCTCATGCTCTTTGTGAAAATGTTAGATCCACTGATTGTTCTCTGAGTAGGACTAGGTCAATCTACCATTCTAACAATCTTGATTCCAAGGTGCTTAATCTCAATTCCTTCAAATTCTTCTAAGTCTTGAGAGTTAAACTATTGGGGCGCTTTGAGTTAGAAACAACACTTGAACACACAATAATGAACTTCTTCACTAGTGGCGCACAAGAGGGATCTTGGGGAGCACAAGGTGGTAAAGAGGCAATTCAGTCATGACATGGGGCACTCCATAACCTTTGAGAGGGATGCTTAATTAGTGCTTGACTCAAGAAAGTGCTATAAAAAACTAAGTAGAGAACCTGTTACATAACCTTTTTTATGAGATAGACTATCTAAAAATGAAGTATATATACTTCTTACATGGGTCCTAAAGTCTATAAAATAAATAAGGTGATGGTATCAATAAACTCTAACATAGAGTTTTAGGAGTATATAGGCCAGCATACCCAACAATCTCCTATTTGGTTGATGTCATTATTTATGTCATTACTTACTATGACAAAGGCATTTCATTATACTTGATAAAACATGTCCAAATGACTAATTATGGTAAATCATGCCTCAAGTTAATGCACACACTTGCCAGTGTTATAGATTTCTAATCTATCATATAAAAGACTAAAACTTACATAAGTGTAAGTACCCCAATTCAGACCGCTCTCCATCCGAGCATGCGGGATGAACACCGAGGGTTCACTTATCCGTAATCCCAAAGTCCCGCGACTTTCTGAGGATCAATCTGGCCAAACAAATCAAGGAAGTACCTTTTGCACGTTAAAAACAACAAAAGGACCTCATATGAATGACACAAAAGTCAAAAAGGTCTGACATTGCACTTTGGTCCGTGCGGACCTCTTTGCTGATTAAAGTCCCAGCCGCACGGACCACTTTGTCAGTTTCCAGAAGCTATAAATATAGGCCTCTGCTTGCTTCAAACCAAAAAAAAAAAAAACAACAACAAGCCACAAAAACAGCAACATTAGAAAGGCAGAAAACTACATAGGGAATTTGAGAGTTTGAGTGAATAATTAGGGAAGGTTTTGCCTAAGCGAGAGCAAAATTTCTTCTCCTTTTTAATCGTCCTAAGTAGTTCACGTACGCTCCTATAAAAAAAGTGACACGACAAGAACAACACAAGAACGAAAATCTTGAGGGAAGTGAGCATTAGGGGACATTTTGCTTTAAGTGATGGCAAAATTCTCTCCTTCTTAAACACCCTAAACAAACCATACTTTCCCCACAAAAATCCAACCCTAGGAAGATAGAAAATAACCAATATTGATAAGATCTCCTTCCGGAATTTAAATAACGCTTTAAACTTTCCATTTACAAGTCTTTTAATATTATAAATCATTGTTGTTAAATATGTCATTTGCAATGTAATCTTTACTTATTGTAGACCCAAACCATCTAAATGATCCTAAAAGACTTTCCATACACAATGTGCTAAAAATGGAGGTCTAATGTTGACAGTGGTTTATTCGTATTTCATGCATTGTCTTTCTTTTATTTACTTTCAAACGCATTTTACTTCTTAAGATGTAACAAAGTTAAAATTTAAAAACCTTCAAAAGAATTCTCATTTCTTTACTTGAGACCAACACATTCCATTGTTATTTCTCAAGAAAAGTTTGAAACTACCATTGTTGTACAACCCTAAGACTTTGGGATGATAACCCTAAGATTGGACATTTACTTTTCTTTGGGATTTATGGCTACTTTTTGTGATAACCAGAAGCTGCCATCTTTCTCTCCTCAAGTCTAATCGATGTAACATCAAAAACAAAATGAGATACAAAAATAACCTACTGCATTTACTAATCTGTACGGTCCTCTCTATAAAGAGGCATTGATCCGTATGGATCACTCTGCAGTCTGGGACATTTTGTTAAGTTTCCAGTTTTTTCAGTTTAGATTCATTTCAAATCTCCTTTTATCAGAATGGACAATATCCTTAAAAAACGGCACTGTTTTTTTTTACTTCCTTTCGAAATACGAGGCCACTTGACTTTTAAAAGCACACACACACACACACAACTTTCAAAAAAGGGTTAGAAAGACTCATGAAAATGAGGCATTTCGGGTGAGCACAAAAAAAATCTTCCCGAGGCGTAACGTGGCCTCCGAACTCAAAATCTCAAACCAAAAGCCTTTTGTCAATGTTTTGGGCTAACAACAAAATGGCGTGGCGACTCTCTTCTTTTCAAAAAAATTCATCCGTTCAAACTACATTTTTAAAATGCGCTCTCACCTCCCCGAGGGAGGAGCAAGCCCGCGACGCGCGACGGGCGCACGTCGAATTGGGTAATTTCAATAAGGAAAGAAAAGAACATCATTAAGTGGATACAAAGGTTATGAGTTTAAGTTTAACATGCATTTAAACTGAACATTTAAACATAATCCATACAAATATGATCAGTTAAAGTGCATATGCATGAAGTTTGACAAAATAATGCATTCATTATTCCACAAACAGATAGTTTGAATTAAACAAGGTTTAAGGGAAAACAATGATGCATCTTTTTTCATTAATACTTTAAAGTCAGGAGTTACAAAGTACAAGTATTAAAGAGAAAGAAAAAAACATAAAATAAACAACTAAGCCTTAATTGCGCTTAAACAAGAAAATTGAAGATAACTAGTCCAAAGAGGAGGAGCGCCGAAACAAATAGCCAACCGGAGGGAGCAGCAAAACTAGTTAGGAAGGAAGGCAGATTCTAGGATATCATGGATTGGTCCAAACTTTCCTTATAGATCTGCAGCAGCTTTGAATCCTTTTTCAGCTTCATCTAGGGTGAGCTTGATTCCAGTATTCAAATCATCAAATCTCTTGTTGACAGTTACATGGTTGTCAACAAGAGTCTTTTGAGCTCTATCCAGCTTTCCTTCAAGACTTACAATGGAGGCAAGGAAGGTATCATCCATACCAAGCTTAAGGTTGGACACCTTCTCAAACATCTCATTCTTGTGCTTAGTACTCGTGCAAGCAGCTCTACTAGAAGAGGTTCCAATGATATCTCTGAGAGCATCAAGCCTTTGATTTACGGCACTGAGATCTATATTTGGAGAGCTTCCACAACCACTAGCGCCAGATTTTACTTGCTCAATATTCTCATTGATCTTTATCATGAAATTGGTGCTGAGAACCTATTCCAAGCGCTGAATCAAAAGATTTGAGAGATTGGTTAGAATGTTAGTCATGGATACATCAGTGGCAATGGAAAGGTCTTCCTTTGTTATAGAAACTCTCTCCTCGTTAATGGCATCAAGGGTGTCCTAGTGAACCAAGAGAAATTGGCCATGAGAATCCAAATGTTCATGGATTTTGGATTGAGAAGCAATGACTTGATCAAACTTGGAGTTAAGAAGAGTTTAACCAGCCTAGAGAGTGGTCGTGGCAGCGAGGAGTTGGCAAACATCAGAAGGAGTTATGAAAAAGTTTGAGGTATTCGACTGAGTAGGAGCTTTAGGTTGGGGAGGAGCACTTTTCTCAAGAGTAGAATCAATAGGTGTATCAGGCGCAGCTTGCATGTGGGAACTAGTAGGAGTGGCGCTGGGAGATCGAGAATGGGCAGTAGAACTGATAGACGCTGCAACACGATCTTTGGGGCACCTAGTATTAAGATTTTATTCTTCTTCTTCCTCAACGTTTTCAAGCTCAGCATCCTCTTCATCTCTTAGGTTTTGGTGCACTTGATCAACTACAACCTTAACATGATCTCTCTCTCCCCCTAAGAGTGAGCCTCATCTTCACTAAAATCACAAAATAGTTCAGTATGAGCAGATTTGCTAGAGGGATCTATGGTCAAGATATTCTTGGAGAGGGGCGTCGAAGCAGTTGAGGCTCCGACGCCAACTTTTTGTTTAACCAATATGTCTCTAGAGTTTCATTCAGTAAATGAGCAGCAGCAGCAGAAACCTTCCTAACCTCTTTCTCGGATCTCAACTTCTTAGCTTTGGACTTGGGGCAAGTAGGAATAATGGTAGCTTTACATTTCTGACCCTTAGTTTCAATAAAATCACCTAATCCTCTGTTAGGATTCCTAGGTGCAACAAGAACTTTACCCTTCTTCTTAGCGCGCAGCTTCTCAAGGCGCGCTTCTTCAGTAAGCCCATCATCATCATCATCAAAGGCATCCTATTAAGGAGATTCAACTTCAACAACTGTCTTTTTTCCATCTCTCTTGGAATGAGGAGGTGCATCAACTGACTCAAGCTTCTTAGCAATATCTCTCATTATCTTCTGAAGATATTCACAATCAAAGGTTTCAACAGATCTATCCTTAATATGAGGAGTTTCTGCAATTATGTCCCGAAAAGAACGAAATTGGAGAAATTTTTTGGTAAGAAGTATGCAGAAGGTTTCGTACATAGAAGTACCAGCTTCCTTCTTTCATTGTAAAGATTAATCTCAGTCGCAAGTCTATTGAAGATAATTGCAGGCCAATCTAGCTTCAATTTTTCCTTGATAGCGCAAGATAGATCCCACTGAGAGTTTGGTTAGTAAATTTCTTATCATACTCATGGCAGAAAGCGTACTTTGAAGTGTCACTCAGTTATATTCCCAAGCCTTATTTATCACTACTAGACTTTTTGGATTCAAGAATTTGATCTATAGTGACACGATATTTGCTCCACTCATAAATGATCTTTTTGAGATCATCATTTTGAGCAACCAAGTAATCATTTCAAATTTTGAGCGCAGAGTTCTTTGTGTTCAAGAGATCATAAGAATTTGATCTATAGTGACACGAGATTTGCTTCACTCATAAATGTTTTCTTCAGTGAGAGGAGTCTTGCTCTTATTTTTGTCCTTGAGGGCTTGAATCTTAGCTCTCATAAGAGTTTTCTCCGTTTTAAGCTGTAAAATTTCATAAGTTGATAGTGCTAAAGCTTTCTTAATATTTTGATATCTAGAGATCACTATTTCAATCTTTTTGATCATCTATTCTTGTTCCAAGATAGAATCATCATCAATAACCTCTTTCTGGAAATAGGAGTTGTAGGTTTTTTCAGGCCAAAATTGGGACAAGAAAAAGAGTAGTTTCCAATCTTTTCACTGGGAGTTATATTACAGCCGATGATAAGCTCCTCCACAGTGGGTCCTTTTGGTTTTCGCTTTAGGTTTACCTCATCTTCCTTTTAGGATGACTAGGATGAAGTATCATCTTCTGAGCCACTGGAAGCATTCTTATCAACATGGCATAGATATACCTCTTCGATATCATCATCATCACTTTCCTCTTCAGAATCTGTTTCAATCCATGTTGTAAGTTCTTTTGTTTCTCATTATTCAGCAATCATACCCTTTTGACGAGAAGATTTCGAGGGGTAGGTTTTCTTTTTCAAATACTCATATTTAGGTGTGGGGCACTCAGAAGCAATGTGACCAGGTTTTCTACAATTGTAGCAAACAAGACCTTCCTTGCTCTTTGAACCACTAGCCTTTGAAAATTTTGCTGCAGTTTTGATTTTTGAAATGGTTTTCGAAGATTTTTAGAATTTTTGAAAATGATTTACAAACATAGCGAACTCATCTTCATCCATATCTATGAGAGAGGAGGCAGAAATATTTGATTTTGAGGTAGGCTTAAATGACGATTCTTCCTTATGATTAGCAACATATGACATTGAGTGTGATTTAGTTTTCCCTTCAAGTTCATCGATCCTTTCTAACTTAAGCTCATAAACCATAAGGTTGGCATACATATTTCCAAGAGTCCAAGTATTAATATCTTGTGTATCTTCCAAGGAAGTAGATTTGGTCGTCCATTTGGAGCCAAGAACATTAAGAAAATTTACATATACTTCCTTTTTAGTGTGTTTCATACCAAGAGAAATACAAGAATTAACTAACTCACAATAGCGATCATAGGCTTGTCTAAGTGTCTCACGAGGTTTCTTGCAAAAATTATTGAATCATCTTTGGACTGCAAATCTCTTCTTGGCTTTGCACCTTCAGTGTATCCTTCAATTGCATCCCACATTTCTTTGGCCGTTGTGCACTCAATGACTTGATAGTAAGTAATAAGGTTAGAGTGCTTTGGATTATGTTCCTTGCCTTTCCATCATGTGCCAAAATTATTTTCTTTTCATCACTCCATTCCTTCTTTAGCTTCTTGATATCTGGAGTGGCAGTAACTGTTATAGCATCAGGATTGGCTTTCATTGGAACAAAAGGTTCGGTTAGAATGCAATCGAGGAGTATCTCATCGATAGAGATCATATGGATCATCATTCGGTTCGTCCAGATGTCAAAGTGATCTTCATTGAGAATGAGAACATGTGAACAGTTAGTCGTTGCCATAGCTTGGTAAGTTGCCATTTTGAATCGGCACCCTGAACTGTTAAGCTCGAAAAATAAAAAATGAGTTTTAAATATGTTTGCTCTGATACCACTTGTTGGTCTCAAATGGGCAAAAAGGGTATGCAAAATAGCTAGAGGGGGAGGGGGAGGGTGAATATAAGTTATTTTGAAACTTTTTCAAACCCTTTTGCAAAGTAAAGGCAACTGCTTACTAACTCTTAATTGGTTATGATATGCGCTTCAAGAGTAAGTAAATGCACAACGTAATAAGTTAGGGGCGCTTAAAAATCAATGGGGCATACACACAGAAAGGAGAGCACTAGTTTAGCTTAAAAGAGTTAGGGTTAAAATGAGGAACTAACGCAATTTAAGCATAAACACAACACAACCAAATTCATCATTCCTATTTGTTGGGTTTCGAGGGTCCATGCGCAGCAGAATAATGCAATTAACTCGAAAAACCCGGAGCCCTAGGATCCGTTCTAGATGATTAATTAAGAAGTATGAAATAGAATTACCAACCTCGTATGTTTTTGTCTTTGATAAACGCGTTCCAACTCCAGATTGTTGATCTCGTGAATCCTCAATGAACGATCAATGAATCACGAACGAAAGATCTTGAATAGCGAAGATCCTCTATGTGTATCCACGCGATGAACGAACCCTAGAACAATTCTAGGTGGATTGCTAGATCCTTGATTGAAACTCTTTTCAATCAATGAAGAATAATGGAATTGAATGTTGTTTTGATTCTCAATTCTCAATTGAAATCTCTCTTTTGTGTTTCTCCAAACCCAAAACCATGAGAATGACGGCTAGGGCAACCAGGGGTTTGTATTTATACGTTATAAAACTTTTCCCCTCGCGAAAACCCTAATTTAAGTCAATTTCGCGTCAGTCCAGCTCCGACGGGACGACTCGTCCCCCAGGGGACGAGTCGTCCCCTGGCACCAAGCTTCTGATACAGGAGTCCCCCTTAAGGGGAATAGTTAGTTCTGGTCTGGGGACGAGTCGTCCCCTGAGTACAGAAATTCCATATTCTTCATTTTTGACAATTCGTTCGATGCGTGTGACCCCATAGGACTATATTATGTTGGCAATGAGTTCGATCACATCGATCCTCATAAGACATGAGCGGACTCTAGCAAGCCATCATGCCTACCCAAATAATATAATATCAAGTTCGATTTTCCTACATAGAACATATCACAATCCCATTGTCACACGATGTTATATTGAACATGAGTCATGGTCCACGTCAACTCATATTGTTCAATGCTTTCTCGTTATTAAGTAAATTGATCAATCGAATGATATTAATCACATTAATTCATTCGGACATGGCCATCTACATCATCAATCTTACTTACGAGTGGCCTAGCAAACATCTCTCTTTACGAGGGACAAATTTCCATCTTGACTTATCATTCTTCCCAACAAGAATCCTATCATGCCAATAATAGCCCTTATTGTTGTCCGGTTAAAGACAACGTTAAACTATATCAAACATAATATTCATCGAGTGGAAGACGATGATAATCTCAGGTCAAAGGATATCAATGATATAACTATATGAGATTTAATTATGACATTCGACCATGACATAAATCTCATAACGGGTCAAGTCCAGTACCTTGTTCTCTAATAAGTACCCATGAATCTAATGTGCATCACCATGCATATAATCATCACATGATTATCCATTAGACTTCATACTAGTGCTTCATAAGTACTAGGGACACGATTATTACAATAAACATGCAAACATATATAATAATCAAAGAAACAATCTCTTATATAAATGAATAATGACATTACATATAAGTCTATCTCTATAGGCCTAGGGCACTAACACCTATAGTCTCCCACTTGCACTAGGCCCAATCATTCATGTATCTTATACCCATGGACCTAACATGACCATCATGTTTAGCTTGTGGCAAAGGCTTGGTGAGAGGGTCCGAAATGTTGTCATCTATTGGTACCTTGCATATCTTAACGTCTTCCCTTTCATAGATTTCTCAAATGAGGTGGAAACGTCTTAGAATATGTTTGGATCGTTGATGTGACCTTGGTTCTTTTGCTTGCACAAATGACACCACAATTGTCACAACAAAGTTCCACCGGATTAGTGATACTTGGACCAATTCCAAAACACTAATGAACTTTTGATCCAAACTGCCTTTTCTAGCTACATCATATGTTGCTAAAATTAAGCCTTAGAAGTAGAATCGGCTACGATTTTCTGCTTGGAACTCTTCCAATAAAATCGCACCTCCAATAAGCATAAACACAAATCCTAATTGCGATTTTAATTAATTTTGTCAGTTTGGAAGTTAGCAGCCTTGTAACCTTTACAACAAGATTAACTTCCAACCTTTCAAATACCAAGAACGTATCCTTAGTTCTTCTTAAGTACTTTAAGGATCGTCTTGACTGCCATCCAATGGTTCTCACCAGGATCAGATTGGTATCGACTCGTCATGCTCAAAGCATACGAGACGTCGGGTCTAGTACAAATCATGGCATACATGATAGATCCAAATGTCGGAGCATATGGAACTTCATCCATTCTCTTTTTCTCATCAGTTGTCATGGGACACTGAGTCTCGCTAAGAGTAATACCATGACCCATTGACAAGTTACCTTTCTTAGAATCATCTAAGAACCTTATCAATATGAGTATTTTGACTCAAACCAACTTATCCTTTTAGATCTATCTCTATAGATCTTGATACCAAGGATGTAAGCGGCTTCACCCATATCATTCATTGAGAAACCTTTCCTTGACCAAGACTTGACATTCTTAAGTGTCGGAACTTTGTTTTCAATGAGTAAGATATCATTGTCATATAACAATAGAAATAATACTATGCTCCCACTGAATTTCATGTATGCACAAAGTTCATCTTCGTACTTGATGAAGTCAAACTCTTTGACCGATTCATCAAAATGAAGATTCCAACCCCTCGAAGCTTGCTTCAATCCATCTTATGGATCTTTGCAACATGCATACTTTATTAGAATTTCTTGGATCGACAAACCCTTCAGGCTGTATCATGTATACATCCTTAAGTAGGTTTCCGTTAAGAAATGCTATTTTGACATCCATTTGCCATATCTCATATTCACAATATGCGATAATGGCAATTGAAACTCTAATAGACTTCGGCATTGTAACGGGCAAAAAGGTTTCAACATAGTCAATACTATGAATTTTCCTAAATCCCTTTGCTACAATCCTTAGTCATGAAAGTATACACCTTCCATCCATGTCGGTTTTCTTCTTGAAAACCCATTTGCACCCTATGGTTTTTACACCTTCAGGTGGACCAATCAAGTTCAAAACTTGATCATCAAACATGGATTACAATTCGAATTCCATGGTTCATAACCATTTATTCGAATTAGGAATGGACATCGTCTCTAGATAGGAAGTAGGTCCGTCATTCTCAATGACTCCCACTTGATTACTTTCCGATATGAGAAATCCATATCTCTCAGGTTCGGATCGTATCCTATCAGATCTGCGAAGAACTTGTGTATTTTGAACCGGTTCCACAACTCCTTATGAACTTGGTTCCGTCTCTACTCTTGGTTCCATGTCATTTTCAGGTTCTTGAACTCCTTCAAGATCAATCTTACTCCCACTAGATACTTTATTGAGAAACTATTTCTCAAGAAACGAATCATATAGAGCAACAAACATTTTGTTCTCTTTGCGGTTGTAAAATTAATATCCGAAATTAACCTTGTCAGATTTGGTGCTAACTTATAAGAGACAAGTCTCTTTATTTAAGATTCGCAACCCCAAATCTTCATGAAAGACATTCTTCCATGCCACATCTCATGTGAGGACTTAGGAACTGATTTAGTTTGGACACAATTCAGTTTAAACGCATCAATTTCTAATGCATATCCTCAAAAGGTAATAGGAAGGTCAACTTTGACTCATCATCGAACGAACCATGTCTAACAAGGTTCAATTCCTCCTTTCAGACACACCATTCAAAATGGTGTTCCGCATGGAGTCAACTCTGAAACACTTTCACAGTTTTAAGATGATTGTCAAACTCTTGGCTCAAATATTTACCACTTCGATCTAATCGAAGTACTTAATAGTTTTGCCAAGATTGTTTTGTACTTCATTTTGAAATATTCCAAATATCTCAATCAATTCACTTTTGGACTTCATCGGATAGACATAGTCATATCTAGATAAGTCATCAGTGAATATAAATGAAATACCGAAATCTTCCCCTAGCAATACTGCTTAATAGTCCATATACATCTCATGTACAAGGGCCAATAAGTCACTAGCCCTCCCACTACTCTTAGTGTAGGGTGGTTTGGTCATTTTACCAAATAAACGAGATTCACATACCTCAAACGATTCATAATCATATGAGTCTAAATGTCCATGTTAATGGAATTTAGATTATACGTTTCTCATTTATATGACCAAGCCGGCAATGCCATATGAACGTGTTGTTCATATCATTCGGTTTAGATTTCACACTTATATTATAGATATCTTCAATGTTATTTTGTATCTTAACTTCAAGGATATGAAGACCATTCAATGACATATGCATTACAATAATGCATATCATTAAATAAATATAAGGCTTCTTATTTTCAATAAGAGAATTATATCCTTCATCATCCTCATAAGAAACAAAATAATACTCCTACTCAAATCCGGAACGTAGTCACACTTGTTCAAAACAAGTACTAGTCCACAAGGTAAAGTGACTTCATAAGTCCCTATGGCTAACGCAGCAACTCTTGCTTCATTACCACGCATAGATTTAATTCACCTTCTTTGAGTAGCTTTCTATTCTTTATTTCTTGCACATTTAAACAAATGTGGGATCTATATCCGATATCATATACCCAAGAACAAGAAGTCGAAAGGAAAATATCTATCATATAGATATTTGAAATAGTAGCAATCAAATTGCCCTTCTTCACCTTTTAGGCCTTCCTTATTAGCCTTGCAACTTTGCTTCCAATGCCAATCTCATTGCAATGATAGCAAAATGCATCCTTTTTAGACACTTTGGGTTTAGCCTCTTAGGCTTTTGCAACTTTTGCCCCAGGTTTAGCAACCTTTGCTTTACCTTCTTTACCTTCCCTTTTGAACCCCTTTCTTGTGTTAACCATTAACACACTTGTGGATTGCTCCTTTTGCATCTCATGCATTAAAAGCCTTCACCACAACATATATCTTTTGTCTAGCTTGCACTTGGAACATTTCCTTTTGTGCGTTGTGCTAGAACAAAAGCAATTTCCACGTGTTCAAGGTTCTTCTTAAGAGCCTTTAAACATGGTGGCAAGTATAGGGCAAACAACATCATAGGAATCATCTCTATGTTTCTTATGTTGCTCCTTATCTGCCCTTTGCAACGTTTGCAGTGGGTTCAGCAGGAATAGATTCGTCAAGAACGTACAATTTTGCTTAAGAACACTTCTTGAGCATCTGATCAAATCAGAATAACTTGTACCGTTCTTTTCGAACTTCTCCTTCATAAGGACGAATCGAAATAATAAGGATTAATTATAGTTTAATGCTATTTCTACAACAAAAATATGCAACACATATGAACACGTATAAATACCGATTTCATTTAAGAGATTAAATAAAGTATTTCATAAATACTCCCACTAAATTATATAACCTTCTTATGAAAATATGCATAATATAATTTAATAGGCTAAGACCCAACTTTAATTTAATTTCAAGTCGGCTATGGCACGACTGCTCAAAATTAAACTAAAAAGGTAGATAACATTTATCAATCATATCAACATATGACTCTTAGATCCTTTATGAGATTATAGACATCATATGTCACATGTTTCAATCTCATCTTATGCCTTAGGCCCAAAACTGTTTTGATAGCCTAATTGAGTTTAACCATTTTAAACGTATAGCAATCACCGTTTGCTCATCTTGATCATACAAAGATAGAATTAATGTACCTCGCTACGGCATAGTCTACATAAAATTATCCGTGTACTCACAAGTGTTTAAACATGGGTGGCATAAACAAACTCAAATTTCAATGAAGGTTCAATTTTCATGTTTATCAATAAACATGGCAAGGTTGATTCATGAAAATTATATGAGCATAATTATGAACATGGGATGATGCATCACAAATCACATTTGATGTTAACATCATAATTTCTAATCAATTAGGGTTTAATGACTCATGTAAAATCTCATTTAATATGAACATAATCCCTATAACAAACACTTTGTTCAAGATCTAGAAATTCATCAATTACTAGTACATGGCATTGTAATCGAAGGTTATCCCACACTTCCATCGAAGTGCCTGTGGGGAAGTTTTTGGTTTCCAGCCTTTATACTAAGTAATATTCAAGACCCATATTCTAGATTAATCACATTAATCAAATAATTCAATTCATGATCATGGTATATCAAAATATACAATTACTTCCATAAGCAATTCTCATATAAAATCATGTTCTAAATCATATTCATCATGAAAATTAACATAATCACATTATATAATTATCATGATTATCTAATATAAACATCATGAACGGGGCTCTGATACCACTGTTGGGTTTCGAGGGTCCATGCGCAGCGGAATAATGCAATTAACTCGAAAAACCCGGAGCCCTAGGATCCGTTCTAGATGATTAATTAAGAAGTATGAAATAGAATTACCAACCTCGTGTGTTTTTGTCTTTGATAAACGCGTTCCAACTCCAGATTGTTGATCTTGTGAATCCTTGATGAACGATCAATGAATCACGAACGAAATATCTTGAATAGCGAAGATCCTCTATGTGTATCCACGCGATGAACGAACCCTAGAACAATTCTAGGTGGATTGCTAGATCCTTGATTGAAACTCTTTTCAATCGATGAAGAATAATGGAATTGAATGTTGTTTTGATTCTCAATTCTAAATTGAAATCTCTCTTTTGTATTTCTCCAAACCCAAAACCATGAGAATGACGGCTAGGGCAACCAGGGGTTTGTATTTATACGTTATAAAACTTTTCCCCTCGCGAAAACCCTAATTTAAGTCAATTTCGCGTCAGTCCAGCGCCGACGGGACGACTCGTCCCCCAGGGGACGAGTCGTCCCCTGGCACCAAGCTTCTGATACAGGAGTCCCCCTTAAGGGGAATAGTTGGTTCTGGTCTGGAGACGAGTCATCCCCTGAGTACAGAAATTCCATATTCTTCATTTTTGACAATTCGTTCAATGCGTGTGACCCCATAGGACTATATTATGTTGGCAATGAGTTCGATCACATCGATCCTCATAAGACATGAGCGGACTCTAGCAAGCCATCATGCCTACCCAAATAATATAATATCAAGTTCGATTTTCCTACATAGAACATATCACAATCCCATTGTCACACGATGTTATATTGAACATGAGTCATGGTCCACGTCAACTCATATTGTTCAATGCTTTCTCGTTATTAAGTAAATTGATCAATCGAATGATATTAATCACATTAATTCATTCGGACATGGCCATCTACATCATCAATCTTACTTACGAGTGGCCTAGCAAACATCTCTCTTTACGAGGGACAAATTTCCATCTTGACTTATCATTCTTCCCAACAAGAATCCTATCATGCCAATAATAGCCCTTATTGTTGTCCGGTTAAAGACAACGTTAAACTATATCAAACATAATATTCATCGAGTGGAAGCCGATGATAATCTCAGGTCAAAGGATATCAATGATATAACTATATGAGATTTAATTATGACATTCGACCATGACATAAATCTCATAACGGGTCAAGTCCAGTACCTTGTTCTCTAACAAGTACCCATGAATCTAATGTGCGTCTCCATGCATATAATCATCACATGATTATCCATTAGACTTCATACTAGTGCTTCATAAGTACTAGGGACACGATTATTACAATAAACATGCAAACATATATAATAATCAAAGAAACAATCTCTTATATAAATGAATAATGACATTACATATAAGTCTATCTCTATAGGCCTAGGGCACTAACACCTACACTATTAAGATCAAACAAGCAAATATAGTAAGAACGAATGAACTTCAAAGTAAAGTGCAGAAAGTAAGAATAAGCAATTTGGAGAGTTTCAATCATTAAATATCTACGTCTTCTATTCAGATGGTTAGTCTTGGATTTCTAACTAATAGTTTGTATTAGATTCTTGCTGGTACAACTTGCAAAGCATCTTACTCTTGAATTTAGAAACAAATTATCAATAAATAACAAATTTTAGACTAAAACTGGTATATATTTTGAAAAAGATCTATGTAATCAATCTGGAAATTTATAAGGCAATCTTCAAATCTTCAATGAAGGTCTCACAATCAAAATCTCAAGCAAATTCAAAAGGTTGAAGTTAAGAGGTATTTATTGTGAGTCTTCAAAAACTAGCCGTTGGAGATCTTTGAGGATAAGATTCAAGGACAAAATGTTGTTGGTCGGTAATTGGAGTACGTGTCCTAACTAGTTGTTAGAAACAGAGAATGTTGATAAGAGTATGAGTTGTCTTGAGACAGGTGTCATCATACGAGAATATTATTATGCTCTCTGTGGAACCGTTTGATCTGCTGATTGTTTTCTGAGTAGTACTAGGTCAATCTACCATTCTAACAATCTTGATTCCAAGGTGCTTAATCATCATTCCTTCAAATTCTTCTAGGTCTTGAGAGTTGAACTGTTGGGGGCGCTTTGAGTTAGAAACAACACTTGAGCACACAATAGTGAATGTCTTCACTAGGGGTGCACATGAGGGAGCTTAGGGCGCACAAGGTGGCAAAGGGGCGATTGAGTTATGACATGGGGCATTCCGTCACCTTTTGAGGGGCGCTCTATAAGTGCTTGACTTTAGAAAGTGCTCTAAAAAACTAAGTAGAGAACCTATTACATAACCTTTTCTATGAGATGGATTATCTAAAAAATGAAATATAAATACTTCTTATATGAAGTCCTAAAGTTTATAAAATAAATAAGGTGATGGTATCAATCAAATCTAACGTAGATTTTTAGTAGTGTATAGGCCAGCATACCCAACACTTCGCATAGCACTACAAAACAAAATTTTAAAGTTGCCTCAATAGAATCAACATATTTATATATACGTTTTTAAATTGTTTGTTTTTTAATTATGAATGATTTAATCTATTATAAAGGTGGCACTTTAAAATGATATAAATTGTATTTGGTGTAGTTCGAACCCCTGACTTCTCACATGGAAATGGACATCAGATACTGATTGAGGTAGAGCTCTTTGTCAACATATTTATATATACGCATGGAGAGAGGGAGAGGGAGAGGGAGAGGGAGAGATTTCAAATGTGCGAAAGATTACTCAAGATTACTCCTAATAATAGTAAATCAACATAAATCAAAAGCTAAAGGACTCTTTAACGAAATTGTGGGGAAGCTAAATGATAAGATACAATGCTAGTTGTAACAAGTCGTATTATTGCTACCTTTATTGCAAATTCAAGGACAACATTTATACTAGCCAAATGCAACAACAGCTAGCAGCCAACCAAGTTTATTACAAGAATTTCATCAAATAAGAGAAACAAATCTCAATAAAATATAACATAATGTCATAGACACAACCACACGCGGAACTTAAATTATAGCTATAGATCTCCAAACTTTATTTAGCAAGTTTTTAGGTTGTGCATCTAAAGCAATTTATGTTGGGTTGACATACACCCCTATAGCATCTAGCCAAAAGCCAGCACGACCATGAAATCCACTGAAGTAGCCGTTAGTCACGGGCAATGAAAATGCGGTTCCATGTGCAACACCAAAAGGTCCAAAAGCTTTATTTTGATCAGTTTTAAAAGAGATTGATGTAACGACCTTAAAGCCACCTTTGACATCAACTGTACCACTTATGTAGTTAAGTTTCTCTTTCTTGATGTCAATGTCAATCTGCTCAATTCAATTTAACATGAAAAAAATAGTTAAAGAATGAAAACAATAAATACTCCTAAAAGTATTTATTAATTTAGCAATTTGGAATCGCTTATGCCAAATTTTTGGTGCAATGTTGCAACATCGGTCTATGCTTCGTGCATTAGCATCAACATTTGAGGGATTCATTTACCCCGAAGTGGGTTTCATATTTGCTTAAATGAATCCCAATCGTTGATGGTAAGGCAGAAGTGGATTGTCCCGATTGACCCCACAACAGCAAAAGCAAAAACATGGCAAAAACAATTCCTTATCCATTAATTTAGAAGATAGATAGATGATGACCTTATCACTTTTACTGCCGGTCTGACTTCCAAACTTTTTGGAATGCTCCACATTGCCCTTGTCATCTTCACTTGTGAAGATAATGGAGTAAATAGCATCATCGTGAGTGACAGATATTTCAGATATCAAACCCTTTGGTGCATAACTCCACTCATTTCCTGGTTCTTGACTTCCCCATTGACCAACAACAATCTGTGTTTTTGGCAGTAGGTAGACTCCTATAGCGTCAAGCCAAGATCCACAACGGCCATAAAACCCAATGAATTTGTCATTATCCACCACCATCGAGAAAGCGGTTCCTTTTGCGACACCATAAGGTCCAAATACCCTTTTCTTGTCGGTAGAAAATAATAGTGATGTTACAACAACATAACCGCTCTTGGTATCATATGTCCCACTTATCTTGTTGAGCTTCTCGTTGTTGATGTCAATGCTAACCTGTGTTCAGATGCATATAAAGTTTAATGAAGTTGACCTAAAAATAAAGTGAAATTATCTTTTTCTAATAGACTAAAAGAATATTTCCTTCGTCCCGGAAAGCTTGTACAACTTTAACTTTCACGTTTATCTCAATCGAATTTCGACCACAATTTTATGAAAATTCGGATATCTTTATACAATTTTTTTTTTAATGTTTCACCATTAGAAATATTAACAATATCAATTTTTTAAATTTAATAGAGATATCTATATTTTCATTAAATTATGGTTAAAATTTGATTAAGTTGATCATATAAAAGTGAAATAAATTCAATGTGGATCAAACTTTTTGAAACGGAGGAAGTATTTTCTAACCTCGTCACTCTTACTTCCGGTGGTACTCCCAAACTTCTTTGACTGCTCCACTTTACCATTCACATCTTGGCTCGTGAATTGGATGGAGTAAATACAATCATCATGGGTGATGGAAATATGAGATATAGAACCCATTGGTTCATAAGTCCAACTGTTACCCGGCTCATGAGAACCCCATGGTCCAGCACCTATTTTTGGTGCTCGTTTTGGTGCAGGCTTTAGGTAAACGCCAATATTATCAACCCACCAGCCACAACGTCCATGAAACCCAGACACAACATGATCATTTCCTCCATGCAATAAGAAAGATGCTCCTTTCACTGAACCAAAAGGTCCATATGATTTGTTACCGCCAGTGATAAAACGCAGCGACGTTATTACCTGGGTACCGCTGAATTTACCAACTGTCCCACTAATTCCTGTCAACTGCTCGATCTTACCATTCAATTCAATCTGTGGAAGTGATATGGAAGGAACCAAAATGAGTCTTAGTGAGTTAAGTGCGATTTGGAACAATTGCTGCTAGCATTGAGCGGATTTGATTTTGTTACATCTTGCGAGATGTGTGACTGAGATTTAATGGGACCCATAAACTACTTATTGGGTCCTATTATTTCCCAAAGAATCTCGACCACACATTTCAACGGAGATGTAATCAAATCAATTGAATTGAACCGCTCTCTGCAGCACAATAAGGAATTTTATATCCCGTTAATTGGCCTTTGTGATGCTTACCGTCGCATCTTTCTTTCCCTTTCCACCTTCGCCGCCGAATTTCTTTTCTTCCTTTCTATCATTTTCGTATAAAGTTACAAAAGAAATGGAGTATATGGCTTCTTCTTCATATGTAATGTGAATAGTTGTACTTATTTCATCACCTTCAGGCACATAGCTCCATTCATGTCCCTTTTGACCTCCGCACGAACCATCCACCAATGCTTCCGCCTGTGAAAGTGAAAAAGAATAATAATAGTTACAACAATAGTAAAATAAGAATAGCCATAATCTCTAAATTTTTTGAAGAGAATAATACCATTTGAAAATATAGGTTGCCTCTCTCTCTCTCTCTCTCTCTCTCTCTCTCTCTCTCTCTCTCTCTCTCTCTCTCTCTCTCTCTCTCTCACTCTCTCTCTCTTTATAACCAAATAAGGTGGTGTACATATACATTGATTTAGAAACGCCTATATATAGGGGTCGTATATGTATAACCTTAAGATATTACACCCCTCTAATATCTTTTCGTATTCTTTCTCTACAAATGATGACAATGGATTGGTCATCTATTGCGGATTTGTTGCAATAAATTTTGAAACAAAAAACAAGAATATTTTAGAAGGAAAACATGTTTTATTCTAGATAAGCTTTTATTATTACATCGAATTTAAAATAGGGGTGGAGCTAAGTTCTTAATTGATGCTAAAAAAAATTCGCTTACCCGAGGATTTCCAAGCTAGATGATATGTATGGTTGTCCATGATGTCGAATCTCCGTAGCGATCTATAAAACAAAACACCGTTAGGGATGAGGTTTTTCTCCCAAAACTCTCCTGTGAGAATCATTAATCCATCTTTTGAATGTATAACCATTGAACAATATAGAGAGAGAATTTAAGGTTTTTGAAGGAAGAGAAAGAATTTTAACTTGGATCCCCTGAAATGAGCAGCTTCCATTTCATTGTATTTACCCTAAAACCCATTTGGCCCGTTTCAGCCCATTTGGGCTGCCATATTTTTCATTGGACTTTGAGATCTTTATATTAATAATGATAATTTTATCCTCATAATATTGTGTAATTTTTATGTATTTGTATGCTTATTTTGCCTCTTATGCCTATCGTATTTTCTGTTGAATTTTCTTATGGTCACATCATTAATTAAGGTTTAATTTCACGTCTCCCTCAAACCATCTCCATAAAAACTTATTGTATTTTCAAAAGCTCACATGTTTTCAAAACCCTTCCTCGTCGCCGACTATTTTCCTCCCAGATCTGGCCGGAAGCCGTGAATCTCTTTAGCACTGATCGGAAACAGTGGAAGTGGGTGAAATAATGGAAACAGTTGGTATCTCTCTGAATAATTTCTCTATTTACCACATTGGCGACAAACTTGAATGTTGAATGACAATCACCACAATTATTGCATCATGGTTATCATCCTGTCAAGGAGTAAAAATTATAAAAAATTTGAAGAAAGTTTCTTCATCGGAGAACACAATATTACTATTGGCATTCAAATATATAATTGTTTATTTATTTTTATTTAAAACAGATCTGATGACTTTTGAAAGTTTCGTGTATCTAGGAAGCCCAATCAACTTCAACAGTATATGAATACGAGTACAGATGTGTCTCACAACTGTCCACACATACACAAATAATGCAGCAGAATGAAACAAATTAAAAACGATAACGCAAGAGTTATACTCCCTCCGTCCCATAGAGCTTAAGAAGATTCTATTTGGCACGAGAATTAAGGAATATTATTATAGTATTAGGAGAGAGAATGAGTGGAAGAAGTGTTGTGAGTGTGAAAAATTAAATAGGAGAGAGAATGAGTGGAGGGAATAGTAAATTATAATGTGTTGTGAGTATTAAAATAATGTAGGAGAGAGAATGAGTGGAGAGAATAGTGATTTAAGGTTTCCATTTTGAAAATTCTTAAGACTTATGGGACGCCCAAAATGGAAAGTTTTCTTAAGACTTATGGGACGGAGGGAGTATACGCTTACTGATCTTGAGATCAGCAAACTAGGCTTACGCCCAAAAACTTTTCACTATAAAAACTTTTGTTGCTTACAAAAACAAATAAGTGAAAAACTAAAATACTAAAATACTAAATGAGTTCTAATCACCTTCTACGACGAGAACACTTCCCCTTTCCCAAGTAGGACCTATTCTAGTCAGAAGTAAAACAAAGAATTCTACGAAAAACTAGATGTAAGTTGCGGATGTAAGGCATAACCTTCAGTCACAACCTAAAACAACTATGTTGAAAACTGTGAAGAATAAGTATTTTTCTCTCTTAAAATCCGTAGCTTCTCTTGTGCTAAATGCCTTGTATTTATATGCACTTTGGAGAAGATCTTCATGTAATCAACATCTTCCTTTGTGAGATCTCAAAACCTATAAGGAAACATAAACATACTCACAAAGAAATATAATATTAGTAGGTTAGTCCTAATATAAAACTATGTACATAAATAAGAAGATATTTACTTTATTTACAAACTCCTAGTCAAAGTAAATCTTTTCATGAAAGTCTCAAAATCTTTTTACCATATTTGAAGATATTTCAAAAATAAGGAAACAAAGAATGTTCACAAAAAAAGCTCACGCTTTCAATCTCCCCCTATTTTGGACTTTCTGGTCAAAACCAGAGATTTACTCCCTCCGTCCCTAAATGTTTGTCTCATTTCCCTTTTTCCTTTGTCCAAAAAAGTTAGTCTCATTTCCAAAATTAAAGCAACAAAATCACTAAATTTTCAAAACTTGTAACATTTAGGGACGGAGTATTACATAACGGCGGTGTATATTATCAATAATTTTCAAAGCGTTCGTAAAAATAACCAAAATTAAAGCTTCAAAATCACTAAATTAAAATGTTTGAAAAGTCAAATGGGACAAACATTTAGGGACGGAGGGAGTATAAAAATCACATTTTGTGACTTCAATATTTAGGCATAAGCACAACTCCCCCTGAATGAATGTGTGTGAAGATGTGTTTACACATCCACACATAAAAACTCCATAAAACATGTTAGAGCAAAAATCAGCAGTTCATTAAACAGCAAAAATAAAACCATTCAGCAACAACCAGCAACCTGTTTAAAGTTATTACAGACCATTGTTTAAAAACTAAAAACAAAAATTAAAATTGTCTTTAAAGCCACCAAAGCAAAAAAAACTTCAACTCTTCTCCCCCTAAATTAAAGTTCCCAGTTTCTCCAAGAAGAAGAAGCAAAGATCCCACACAATTCTTCCAAGAAAAGTGTGCCTATCTCTCCCTTTTTGAGCAGAAAGATTAGCATGCCATTTTAGGAGTCTATCCTTAAGAGTTTTAAGGTTGTTGACATGGGCAATGGAGGCTTGCAGTTGATCAGTCAATGCAGAGGTATGAGATTCAAGAATGCTATTTCAAAGATCCGTGTCCTTCATTTGAGCAGCAAATGGATCTTCAGATGTGGGTTCAGATGTGCCCACATCAGACATAGAAATTTCAGGAACAATACCCAAGGGAAGATCAACAAACCTTTGCTTAACATCTAAGAGGGTTTTGGTCTCCTTAAACAGATCAATCTTTTCAATCCTATCCTCACCTTTTCAGGCTTAACTCCTTGAGCAACCAAAATTTGAGAGATGAGAGAGGGATAGGGTAAAGACCATTTCTTTGAGGGGATTCTCCATAAGCACAAATTTTCCTAAAAATGAAATCTCCAAAATTGATGTTCATTTTAGCACCCAACCTATAAAGCAAGTCAACTTGCACCCTAGTGACAGAGGTTTTATTGTTTGAGGGGCACAGGTTGGCAGCAAGAATTGCATGGAGAAAACAGTAAAGAGAGGAGAGAGAACCACTACCCAAATCTTTTGGCTTAACAGGTCAAGATGACACTTTACCATGGGTGATAATGGAGACTAATTCTTCCTCAGTTACATCACATACATGATCTGAAGAATTTTTTAATCCAAGAAAGTCATTGATCACAGAGGGGGAAAAAGGGACAAATTTTCCTCTAACATAAACAGTGTAGGGAGAGGAGTATCTATCTAGCCCTTTGGTCAAGTTGGCATAAAACTCATAAACCATTTTAGGATAGAAGGGGAGAGGATGATCCACAGTCAAAAATAAAGCTCTCTCTTCAAAAAAACTTATCCATTCCTAATTTAGAGAAAGTGTCTCTATCCCTTTTCATCTCAACTATGAAGGCCTTATTAGCAATTAGGCCAAACCTATCAGAGGGATCCTTTGATAAAAACTTTTTAGAAAAGGGTTTAAAGGCAGGAGTAATGGAGAGAGATGTAGAAATACCCTTTTCAGCCTTCTTTCTGGTGGATGTGCGCCTGGATGTGTGCACATCTGCAGGTACATCCTTTGCAGGAGAAGGCACTTTGACAGATTCAGCTTTTGTCTCATCACCAGAGGAGGCATCAAGGTTTTGATCCTCTTTTTCTTGATCAAGCTCAGCCCTTCCCAGTTTGAAATTTGCATCTGAAGCAGTATCATCACTTTCATAGCTGGATTCAAAGTCACCAGCAGCTTCATCAATTGGCTCTAGGTCTGTAGCAGCCATCTTTTTCTTACCTCTCAATTCCATGATGATATTAGCCAAGGGTTCCTCATCACTTACCACAGTAGGCTCAGTAGCAGTAGGGGTAGCCTCAGGGGTAGGAGCAGGAGAAGTATCAACTGGAGCAGGAGTAGGGACAATGGGATCAGTAGGATAAATGGCAGTGGTAGGAGCTGGATCAACAGGGTCAGAAGGAGGAACAACATCAGTAGGAGCTATGGCAGGGGTAACAACAGAAGGAGGAAGATTGGAGGGTTGTGCCCTGGTTGTGATAAGAGGTTGGAGTTCCTCTTCTTCTTCTTCATCAAGAGCAATGGCAGTAGATGCTTTACCTCCAGGTTTCTTGAGATTTTTGGCCTTGTCAGCCTCTGACTACTTTCGAACCCTGTGCGATCGACGAAGGTTTCATTGGGGAGTTAGATTCGCAAAGTGGCCCACGGGTTTTGAGGGTGTTAGCTTCCTCTTTTTGGAAGATAGGGCTTCCTCAGTAGGAACAGAGGGCAAAACAGAGGGGATAACCGATGGTTGTAAAATCGGAGAGGTTGAAGGATTAGGGTTTTCAGAAGCCACTGGAACATTCAAGGGTTCCAATGTGGGTGATTTAGCAGATGAAGCTTCCATGGATGAGCCAGACGAGGACGAGGGGGGAGGAATTTCAGCAAGGAATTTTGATATTGCTGGGTTGGCGGCAATGGGAGCTTCGGCTATGGCAACATAAATTGGTGCAATATCAAGAACGTCTTCTTCCCTAATGTGATCGTGAGAGGCCATTTAAGCTTAAAAACAGAGTTAGGTTGAACAGTGCAAAGGGAATTAATTGCAATGTGTGTGAGTGTGTGCAAAAATCGATGGAAGAACAAGGGTTTTGCTAAGGGTTTATGGGGGAAGTGACAAATGTGAGCCCTAATAAATACTCACAACTCCCCCTTTCCAATTTAAACAAGCAATCCTTTTCCAAAAAGGTTTCACACATCCTAAATACCTTAGAAGTCCTCCAACGGCTAGAACCCTTTGAGATTACCATACATAACGACCTTCGAAAAATAAGGATTAAAATAAACAAGATTTTGATAGATTTTTATGGAAACAAAACTAATTCAGCCATATCTTTTACAAAACAGAATCCCTTTCAAAATTGTCATTCCTTTTCAAACTTGGATTGATACACACCTTTCCTCTTCATATGAGATTTTGGAAAACAAAAACTTGTTAAATCAAGGAGTAAATTAAGAATGAAAATAAATTAACTAGAATATTTACAAAGCTCCTATATGACCTAAAAATGCAGTATGCCTAGCATGATACAAACACACAGGTGAAGGAAAAATCTCAGCTTATGGATGTAGCATAGGATGTGAGTCACATTTGAGGACACATTTAGATCACAAAAAGTCAATGAGCAATAATCCAATCTGCACAGCCTCTAGGATGCATCCACCAATTTTTTGTTATGGATTTTTGCATTGTGAGTAGCTTTCACTTTACTTTAATCCCAAAGATAGCCCTTTTTCCAATGATCTTGTCAAGTTTGATTTCAAGATTTCTTATGAGAATCACTTGATCACAATGGTATGGCTTCATACTAAGGGTGAAGCAGCTGTTTCTCACTTATATTTTTTTTCTTTTATAGCACCCACTGTGAGATACCTAGGAAGGTTATATCAAGTCATCAAAAGACAACATGAACAGGAAGTGCTCACAATTAAGTGATCAGAACAATGTCAAAGATGAAAATTCACAAGTGACCACACTGAGAAATTTCGTGCTAATGCATGAATATTTTTTTTTCAGTTAATCTAATATACAGATGTGTTAGAGGATGTGAGACACATTTGTGCTCACAACCTTAGATATCACACAAACCAAGAGACTTCCTCAAGGAGGAAAATCTCTCCAAATCTAATGCCTTTGTAAATATATCAGCCAATTGATTTTCATCCCAACAAATTCCGCATACATACGCTTTTTTGTTCTATAAGATCTCTAATGAAATGATGTCTAATATCAATGTGTTTTGTTCTAGAATGTTGGACAGGATTTTTAGATATGTCCAAGGCATTTTTGTTATCACAAAAAGCAGTCAAAATTTTGCTATTTAATCCATAATCTTTCAACATTTGATTCATCCAAAGCAGTTGTGTGCAGCAACTTCCAAGGGCTACATACTCAAATTTCAAAGAGTGGATAAGGACACACAATTCTGCTTCCTACTGTATCAAGATACAAGGTTATTTCCTAGGTAGAAACATCCACCTTTGGTACTCTTTCTATCATCACTATTTCCAGCCCAATCAGAATCTGTATAGCCAATCAAATTGGTGTTTGTCTCTTTAGAATAATGCAGCTTTAGGTTCACAGTCCCACTCACATATCTAATGATTCTTTTAAAGGCTTTAAGATGAGACACCTTTGGGTTAGCTTGGTATCTTGCACAGAGACACACACTATACATTATGTCAGACCTACTTGCAGTGAGATAGAGCAGACTTCCAATCATGCTTCTGTATAGGGTTTGGTCAACACTCTCTCCATCTGAATCATGACTCAGCTTTTGGGAAGATCCCATTGGTGTTCTTTGATGTTAGTCAAATATATGTTTAGATTTAGAATTGCTTAATCCCAATCATAACAAGCATTAATGTGGACCCCTAATTTAATTAGAACAAATAGAATTTTTCTATGTATGATAGGTTCCCTTAGTGCATGTGCCAGTGTTTTTATTATGTAATTTTCTCAAAGCTTTGAAGACTTGAAGACCTGAGAATTTCCATCAGCATGTGAGTTACTTGTTGAAGCTGTCTTACCGGTTGACCACTCAAACCGGTATACCTGTCTTACCGGCCAACTTACCTTATCGACATCTCCCTCTCCGGTTATATTCTTTCTCTTGCCGGTTAAGGCTTACTCATCAAGCTTCCTCCAGTTAGCAGCTAGCTGATGCATTAATTGCTCCCAACTACCCAGCCATCAACTTTAGCTAAAGTTGGTAAAGCAAGCATGCTGACATGACATCTCTGCAACAAATCAGTACCTTCTTAGAGAATGTCAAAGTAACCAGTACTCACAGCGCCCCAACTCTCTATGGAAATCCTCTCTATCCAATCTCAGGCATTTAATGCATGGATACTCTCATTTAATGCCTTCCAGTCCAAGTCATCATTACAACCTCTTCAAAGACAACGGCTCCTTTTCAAAGTTCACTATAAATAGTTTCCCCGGAGCATTGAAGATGGTTGGTGCATTTATGATCCTTGAGAGTGAGCTGCTCTGAACTACCAACCTGCAAATCCCCTAGTTCAAAGCATTCAAAGCAAGTCCCCTTATTCACTAAACATCTCTGTAGGACTTAAACACTGAGCACCTCAATCAATACTGTAGTGCTCCTTCAATTAGACTATTTATGGAACACATTGATTGATTTACACACAACACCCTAGAGAAATCAGCTCAACTTGTGAGCACATCTCTAGAAAACACCTGGTCTTTATTGTAGCACGATCCGTTAGTGGTCACCTTAGATTGGCAGCCTTCAATCATTGGCTTGCAACTTGTAATAGGTAGGATCCATTAATATAGTAGTGCACTTTCACAAATCCAAGTTCTGACCAAACTTGGTAGAGGACGTAGCAGTTATAACACTGTGAACCTCTTCAAACAATGTGTCATTTCCTTGTGTGTTTGTTTATTTCTCATTATGTAGTTGTAACTGGTTGATAATCTCTCAACTGGTCACAACCTATTGACTCAACTTACTGCTTAACTTGTTTATCTTACTGGAAGATAACATTTGTTCTTGTTATTGTTGCATGAGAATTTGACTTACTAGCTTTCAAACTTTATCTTACCGGTTTTACACATAGCTAACCGAAATTTCCGCTGTGCAAAATTTCTCCACCGGTTAGTAAGTGTGTTGCCCACAATCATTTTCAAAGACTAAGAGTTTTCTCCAAAAAGTTTTAAACAGGCTATTCACCCCCCCTCTAGCCTGATTCCTACCATTTGGGACCTAACAATTGGTATCAAAGCTAGCAATTTTCGAAAATCATTTTTCCAAGCTTAATCACTTGAATTGCCAATTCCAAAATGGCAGGAAAAATCATGCAAACATACAACTTGGCAACTGTTCCCATGTTGAACGAAAACGAATTTCCAGTATGGAAAAACAGAATCATGCGGTACTTGGACTCAATAGATGATAGGTTAACTACCGTAGTCAGAGATGGTCCAATGACACCCCTGAAAATCAATCTTGCAACTAGAGCTCCCAAAACTCCTCTCATGGATCATGCAGATAGAATGTCTGAACAAGATTTTGAGGTTTATGAAACTTATGTGCCAAAACCACGTGAAGAGTGGACTGAGGATGACAAACTTTGTGATTCCTTGGACAGAAAAGCTTTGCACATCATAACCTCCGGACTTGATGACGACTATACAAACAAGTACAATGCTATGAGACCGCCAACAAGTGTGGCAGAGTCTACTCGTATATTTTGAAGGAGATCAAGTGGCCAAGGAAAACAGACTCTACAAAAGTATTGCTGAAGTTTGAGTCCTTCAGAGAAGAATCCAAATGAGACGTTAAAGGAAACGTACGACCTGCTTTCTCGCGAGGTGAGTAATTCTTGTGCATCTTTAGGTAGAGTTTACACTATGAAAGACCTAAACATGAGATTCCTCAATTCTCTTGGAGACTTGTGGCATGTAAAGGTTGCTATTTTGAAAGAATGCCATGATTTGAACGTTACTCATATCCAGAACATTGTGTCTACTTTGTTTTTATATGAGGAAGATCTCAACCTACTGAGTGGAGTTCAAAAACAATTTAAAAATCTATCTCGCCACTCATCGAGATCTTCCTGGTTCTTCTATGCTTACCACCCAACCTACTACCAATGACTCTCCCTCAATCTCTCACCTCAACCAACTCAAACCAATACATCATCTAGTGTGATTTTTGAGGAAAAAGATGAATTTGTCGCCTTCGCTGTAAACTATAGAAAGTTCAAAGACTTTAAGAGAGCCCAACAAACTCACAAAGAAATCCTTCCAACCCAAATCCTCATCATTCCAAAGATCTGGGAACTTTCAAAAGAAAGGCCAAACCTCAACCTCAACCGACGGAAAAAATGCCCAAGGTGAGCTTGTGTGTTACAATTGTAGAAAACCCGGCCATTTTGCCTCCAAATGCCCTCAACCAAAGTATGAATTTTTGAGGAAGAAACCATTCAAGAAATTCCCTAGATCTAAATCTAAGAGCTTAGTTGCCGAAGATGGAACTGAAAAAGCTATGCCAGTTTGGTTCGAGACTGACTCTGAGAATGAGGATGCTGACATAGACGAAGAAGCTGCTGTCAGTTTTGTTGCTAATGATGGAACCGATGATAAAACCATCTCCATGCAATCACCTATCTACAGACACCCCAACTCCAATGAACACTCATCTTATAATGACCAGACCCTACCTAGGAGATCTCCCTTGACCTACTTTGACGAACCCATTCCTATTTCCAAGTCAGATGAAGGTAACCCTTATAATTTCAAAATTCAGAACATAGGTGGATCTCTTTACTGGCCGTTGTAAAACCATGCCCACTCTCAGACCGCTGATGCAACCAATTTAACAGACCTATCAAGCTCAAGCCTTACCGATCACCTCTCATCAACCGACGCTTGAGACCCGACCGATTCACTTCTTAAAGCCCCTAACCGAACCGAGCCCTCAACCGATATCATCACTACCAAATTTTGATCCCAATTTTGAACCATCACCCTCTCCCTCTCAGCCTACCGTTGACCCTATGCCAAATATGTCAAAGTCTGAAATGACAGAGGTGATGAATGAGCTCTTCTCAAATTTTAAAAAAATTAAATGAAGCTCACAAAATTATGGCTGCTAGTTTTAAAAAGATCACTACTGAAAATGACTCTTTGAAAGCTGAAATAAAATTTTTGAAAGAAAGTAAGCTAGAGTCTGATCAGTTGAAGAAAGATAATCAAGAACTCACTGAGAGACTAAATATATCTGTTTGTCAAATTGCTGATCTAGTGTCAAGAAATAACTCTCTTTCAAAAACCATTGACATACTTTCAAAATCCCGAGCTGCTATGGATACTATCATACAAGATCAGTTATCTCCTAACCGAGATGTAACTACTGGCATAAGCTTTACCTCCAGTTGTAAAGAAAATGTCAGCAAAGACAAACCGGTTACTAAGTCTGTCACTGAGAACTTGATGGGAAAATTTGATGATGCTCAATCCAAATTGATTAAGAGAGAGTTAACTAGACCTTTCAGTGCTGTTCCACACACATATCCCAAAATTAAATGACAGATGAAGGCCAAGATTGACAAGAACAAATCCCAATGGACCGAGGTAGCTGATCCTGAGTTAGGACAATATGTCCCACTTAGTGATGGAGACAGCAAAGGTGGAATTAAAATTGTTGATCAGGTTGCTGGTCAGGAAACCGCTACCGGTAAGGCAGCCCCAACCGGTAAAGGAGTAACTGGTAAGACAACTGTCACCGGTCATCCAACCGGTAAGGACTCCCCAACCAGTAAAGGCTTTCCTAAACCTAAGCAACCGACTAACAAAGGTAATTCCATCACCTTTGTCCCCAAAGGATCTGTTTCTGCTCAATCATTGAACTCCTCTGAAGCTTTGGCTAAATTGAACATCAGCTCATCTAAACCCTCTCAGCCATCTTCTAATAAATGTACAAATTGTGGTTATATTGGTCACAAGGCTTATGAATACCTCTTGAAGCACCTATCTGGACCCACTGAGTCAAAAAGCTCAGGTGGTGGCCAGGTATGGCTGCCAAAGAGGAACTAACTCTTTGGACCCAAAAGAATAAGGGGGACCATAAGCTTACTGTTTTATTTCAGGAATGCTTAATGGCCTCAACCGATGCCGGTAAGGATGTTTGGATTATAGACAGTGGATGCTCTAGGCATATGACTGGACATGCTGATCTCCTCACCGATCTGGAAGAAGCATCTGGTCCTCCAATTGTCTTTGGTGACAACGCAAAGGGTAAAATTATTGGTCGTGGATCCATCAAAAGAGGTACAGTTATTGTACAGAAGGTATCTTTGGTGGATGGTCTGAAACATAACCTTCTCTCTATATCACAATTCTGTGATAAAGGTATGTATTGTGTTTTCAATTCTTCCAATTGCTATGTGAAAGACAATTCTACAGATGAAACACTTCTCACTGGATACAGAAAAGGTAACGTATATGCTATAGATTTAAACAATGTTTCGAATGTTACTAATGTTTGTTTTGTAGCAAACAACATCAGTGAGAACTCCTGGCTATGGCACAAGAGACTTAGTCACCTGAACTTCAAATATCTATCCAAGCTGGCTAATAAAAATCTAGTCGCCGGCTTACCTCAGGTGTCTGTTGATCATGGAAGGAAATGCAGAGCCTGCCAATTAGGAAAACAACATAAAGAATCATTCCACAGCAAGCCCTGCATGTCCACTTCTAGGTGTCTCTAGTTGCTACATATGGATCTGTTTGGCCCCACAACTACTGCCAGTTTGGGGGGTAGCAGATATGCTTTAGTTGTTGTAGACGACTTCTCAAGATATACCTGGGTGGAGACCTTTGCTTCAAAAGATGATACCTGTGAAGTTGCCACCAGATTATTCCATCTACTTCAAACCCAAAAGGAGTGTGACATCATCAGTATAAGATCAGATAATGGAACGGAGTTCAAAATAATGGAATCGCTCAGTACTGTGATGATCATAGAATAGATCATAATTTCTCAGCTGCTGGAACACCGCAACAAAATGGTGTAGTTGAGAGAAAGAACAGAACATTGATCGAAGCTGGAAAAACAATGATATCCGAAGCTAGGCTTCCCAAGTATTTTTGGGCCGAAGCTATCCATACAGCATGCTTCACCCAGAATAGATCTTTGGTCAACAAGTTTAACAACAAGACCCCTTATGAGCTGTGGCGTGGCAGAATTCCAACATTGGTTTCTTCAAGATCTTCGGCTGCAAATGCTATGTACTTTACAACGGTAAAGAGCGTCGAGGTAAATTTGATGAAAAATCTGATGAAGGTATCTTTGTGGGATACGCCAAGCACAGTAAGGCATTTAGAGTTTTTATTTTTAATAAACGGTTGTTGAAAATTGTTGAATCTGTTCATGTCACTTTTGATGAATTTGATTTGCTAGAGTCTGATAAGACTCCAAATAGTACTGATAGTTCTGGTGTTTTTGAGACAGGTGAAACAAGTAATCAAAATTCTAATCAATCCACTAGCATCAATGCAAATCAACCTCCATCTCAGCCTTCAGCCTCTAGTGGTGTAACCTATAGAGACCTAGTTGATGACTCTTTCTCTCCTCAATCGGTTAGACATTCCAATGTTTAAATTCCCTTAAACTGATCCATCTCCAGCTGGTCCTCATATTACCACTCCTAATTCACCACCTGAAGCTGACCCAATTTCAAACATCAACTTACCATTTCCCTCTCCACTAAGCGATCACCATCAGTCTGCATCACCCTCACCTAACCGATCTCCTCAACCGGTCACACCTCCCTTAGCCGATTCTACTCCTCCATCAGAAAACCTAAGACAAGAATCAGTCAGGCAAGATCTACCTAGGGAAGTGAGAACAGTTAGAGATCACCCTTTGAAAAATGTGATTGGTGATGTCTTTGGACCTAGAATGACTAGAGGCCAATTAAGAAACATGGAGGATCAACATGGACTATTTTCCTTCGCTATGGTCTCAAATATAGAACCAAAGAAGACTGAAGAAGCACTTGATGACCCCAGCTGGGTAGAAGCTATGCAAGAAGAGCTTAACCAGTTTGATAGATGTAAAGTTTGGGAATTAGTGCCTAGACCTAGTGATCAAACGGTGATTGGAACGAAATGGGTTTACAGAAATAAATTGGATGAGTCTGGAAAAATAACAAGGAACAAGGCTAGACTAGTGGCTAAAGGGTATAGACAAGAAGAAGGCATAGACTATGATGAGACTTTTGCACCCGTAGCTAGATTAGAAGCCATTAGGTTATTTCTCGCCTATGCAGCCTACAAAGAGTTTAAACTATATCAAATGGACGTGAAAAGTGCCTTTCTCAACGGGGAACTTCAAGAGCTTGTATTTGTAGAACAACCCCCAGGATTTGAAGATTCCAAGAAGCCTAATCATGTCTACAAATTGAATAAAGCTTTGTATGGCCTCAAGCAAGCACCTCGAGCATGGTATGAAACTCTCTCCAAATTCCTACTTAGTGAGAAGTTTGAACGAGATAAAATCGATACCACTTTATTTATTGCAAAGCACAATGGTCATTCATTGTTAGTTCAAATATATGTTGATGACATTATTTTTGGCTCTACTAACGAAAAATTGTGCAAGAGATTTGAAAAGCTTATGAAGAGAAAATTTGAGATGAGCATGATGGGTGAGCTAACGTTTTTCCTTGGACTTCAAGTCAAGCAAACCCAAGAAGGTATTTTTATCAATCAAGCCAAATATACCAAAGATTTAATCAAGAAATTTGGTCTTGACTCTGCTCATCCTCAAAGCACTCCAATGGCCACCAATGTACACCTGGACAAAGATGAATCCGGTAAGAAAGTAGATATGACACTCTACCGAGGTATGATAGGATCTCTACTTTACTTAACCACAAGTAGGCCAGATATCATTTTTGTCGTATGTGTATGTGCTAGATTTCAAGCTGACCCTAGAGAATCTCATTTACAAGCTGTTAAAAGAATTATTAGATATCTTGTGGGAACTGCTAACTTAGGTTTGTGGTATCCAAAAGATTCATCATTTACACTAATTGGCTATTCAGATGCTGATTTTGCAGCTTGTAGGGTCACCAGGAAGAGTACTAGTGGAACTTGTCAATTTCTAGGTAACCGATTGGTTTCCTGGTCGTGCAAAAAGCAAGCATCAATTTCCACTTCTACTACTGAAGCTGAGTACATAGCTGCTGGGAGTTGCTGTTCACAAATCCTATGGATGAAGCAGCAACTAGTGGACTATGAAATTCCTCAAGAAGTATGCCCTATCTACTGCGACAACACCTCAGCTATCTCAGTCTCCAACAATCCTGTGATGCACTCAAAGACTAAGCACATAGACATCAAATACCATTTCCTCAAGGATCACGTTGAAAAGGGTAACATCGTTCTTTTAAAAGTCCATACTGATTATCAATTAGCTGATATCTTGACAAAACCCTTGGATATCAAAAGATTTGAATTCCTTAGAGGAGAACTAGGCATGATTGATATTCGTTAATATTTTGTGCTAACTTTGCTATCTGTGTAAGCTATCAACTAGATCAGGTGGTTTCTCTCATTTACCGTTGCTTGCAAGTGCTCATTGACCGGTGTTACTCCGGGGTTCGAGTTGGAGTTTGACCGGTAAGGCAAGACACCCCTAACCGGTCCTCTAACCGATACACTTGATCGGTAAGTGGTGTCTCTAACCGATGGTCCCTAACCGGTGTAATTTCTCTCTTACCGGTCAATACTCCTGACCGGTCAGTCACCTTACCGTTCTCTTACTTACCGACGAACTGCAGCCGGATCGAATTTCACAATCCGTTTTTAACCGGCTCGTTTGTCATCATTACCTTGCTGTCACATCAGTCACTCTTCAGCCGCTGCAGTCTGTAACTTACCTTACCTGTCCTTTACCTGTTCCCCATGCCTCTTTTACAAGATATGGATCAATTTTAAATAATTGATCAAAAAGGTAATCTCTGTATCATTTCTATTTATCGAAAAGGTTATCTTTTTGTTCTTTATTACATTTTGATATAACTGCTGCACACACGTTCCTATTTTCATGTCACATCTTCAATTTTGTCAATTAAAAATGTCAATTTATGTGCATGTCAGTTAAAAACGTTTGAGCTACTTTTGTTTTAACCAACACATCCTTTCATCTTCCCGCTCTTTCGCCCCCTATAAAAGGATTTCAAAAATACATATCAAAACTTCTGGTTTTTCTCTCTCTCTCTACCTTAAGAACAAGCAACCGGCAAGGACTCTCTCCCAATCTTCATCCTTCTTAATCTGTGTTCTTCTTCATCTCCTTAAGATCTCTGGTATGTCTTCCCTGAAGCTCAAACTATCTTAAAAGTCTGAAAGCTTGAAGATACCTAGTTTTCTTAAAATTCCAAAAATCATTTAGCAACACTCCAACTTAAATGCAAAGATTTCTTTGATTCTAACTTATATTGTTTGTTGTTTATTTGATTCACAGATGGCTCCCGCTATTAAGAAAGACATTTATGGAGGTTACATTCTCTCCAGTTTCTTCGACTCCGATGAAGGCCGTGCTCTTGAAGCTCTATTTGTTACCGCCGGAGTTATTCCGTTCGTGATGCCTGAAGGGAATGAAGATATATATTATGAGATGGTGAATGAGTTGTTCGAAAATGGGGTTTTGGATGAGAATGAGAACATAATTTCTACTGCTGCTGGTGTTCCCATCACTTTTAGCCTAGCCACTATTGCTGTCGCCTTCCCAGATCTCTCTTCCACCGGTTCTTCTTCAATCTCTATGAATGATATGATTGCTGCTTGGGCGAAGGTTCGTGGAACTGACCCTTTCGTAACCGGTGAGGCTAACAAGAAATCTGAGTTTGATGTTGTATACTATGCTCTTGCCGATGTCGCTGACCGGTGCTTCATTTGCCGGTCAGGCTCCCATCACTGTATCACCATGATACAATGGGAAGCCATAGCTGCAATTATTATTGGTGGGGAATTCAATTGGTGTTCCTTTCTTTACCGAATAGTCCTTATTGCATTTAAGAAGTATCAAAAGGAGAGAACTTCTTCCAAGCCTAACAAAGCCAAACCGTGTCACTACTTGATGATTAGCCATGCTCTCAGATCTATTCCAGCTGTTCTTCAAGCCTCTGAAAATCAGCCAAAATATCCACAATATTTCTGCAAAGCCTTTGATAAATTTGACATGGTTAGAATGATCAAGGAATCCACCGGTAAGCCAACCGGTAAGTCATCTGAGCCTTCCACCGGTAAGTCAACCGATAAGTCTGCTGAACCATCAACCAGTAAGCCAGTCGGCAAACCAACCGGCAAGCCAGCTCAGAAGAAGAAGAAACCCTCGAGCCGGCCAAAGGTAACTCAGCAAACCGGTGCTCCTCCTGCTCCAAAACTGTGAGGACCTCTCCTAACCCGGGACCTATAAACTCGTGTCCCAGCTGGAGGGTCCCCAAACCACCTTCTAAAATTAAAAACTTTTCCTTTAAATAATTTAAGAGTTAAATAAACTTTTGAAACCAAACTATAACCTGTTTTAATTTACAACATTACATGGAAAATATTTATAAAATATTATACATATCTCTTTTCTCACTTTAATAATAACCACACTTATTCCCAACTCCCAAACAGTACACATACCCTGACAACCCAAAAGTCGGTCCAAACTCCTTTCCGGCCTCACCGATTCGGTCTACCTGTCTCAGCTGAAGCTAAAAAAAATTAAAGGGAGACGGGGTGAGAAAGAATCTCAGTAAGTTATTATGCATGCAACAATATGTCATATAAGATGCAACACGTAAGCAAGTTGTTCCACATCATATTTGGAATACTGTAAACACATTACATTACCTGATCTTACCTTTTCCCGTCTGAACAATAAGTCGTACTACGTGGGTATGGGCATACATCCTCATGGGAACCCATCCTCTATATGTGTGAACGGCTTAGGCCTATTCACGCCTTACAAGACCCATTTTTCAGGGAACCATGTAAGGTATCAGTATCCTATGAACTGCTTAGGCATATCCATAGTAACTGAACCCCAAACTGTGGCCACAGTGGGGTGGAAACGGACACAGGTATAATGAAATCCGAGCACCTTATGTTACAACTTCTCATAAGTGGTCGTATTCCATTATACCCCCGAAATATCAGCTGATATTAAACATAATCATAATCACATTCAAGCACATAACAGTTACTTGAAGTCAAATCCACCCAATAGGATATCAATATATATATAACATGGTACAATTACTCATGTTGAACAGTATAAAACATGGTACAATTACTCATGTTGAACAGTATAAAACATGGTACAATTACTCATGTTTATCTTCAAATAGTGTCACATATATATATACACCATTGAGTTACCATAATTAACAAATAATATGTATGCTCATGATCCAACCAATGATGTCGTGCAACAATTATTTCACGCACCATTTTAACATATAACCATTTCCAAAGTAATCACGTAGGGTATAATAACATACAAGTACTCTACGCGTTCACAATATCACATTTCACGACTTCCTTTTCAAATTCCATAATCAAATACCAAGTTTCTATAAACTTTGGCTCTCAAACCACAATGACTTTCAACCCGGTTCAACGCGTTATTTAGACTACTTCCCCAATTTCATTTTAACTACTTGAGACCTCATTATGTAGCTAAAGTGTTCTAATTCATCCTACGCTGAAGAGGGTTCAATCTTGTTCTAAGTGAATAGGTTTCTAAGATTTAAAAGTTAATTCAGAATTTCTGATGCAGGGCACGACTCGTGCCATATGGCACGACTCATGCCTTTTTCCCCCAAGTTACTCAGAACGACTTGGACCATTGTTCACGACTCGTTGTCACGAGTGGCAAGAAGGGCACGACTCGTGCTCCTTGGCACGACTCGTGCCAAGGCCAAAATCAGATACCAGATTTCAGAGCATCAGCAGTTGTTTCACCAAATCCTATTTTTTTTCACTTTCCTCTGTTTTCCCCGAGGCCAACACCAGTTCCAACAAACCAAACTAGCTTATATATCAATTTTAACACGTAACAACACTCAATTCATGCTATAGAACATCTCTTTCCCATTTACTACAAGCCCAATCAACTAATCCATTGCCCTTTTTATACTCATCAACTTCAACCCTTTTCTAATCATTTTTTCCAAGCCATATAACATGTATCCCTAACAACTATATTACCACCTAATACCTCACATATCATGAATACATTAATTCCCTCATTTTCAACCCAATTCCTAATGCCATGACTTCAAAGTATTTCATTTCATCCCAACTCCTTTTCTTTCTATTTCACTCACCCCAAATAAATGTTCCAACCTCTCGCGAACTCATCTATAACCCATAATATCAAGTTTTATGTACCATCTTTCTTGTTTATTTCCAAAGCTATTTTAATTGACTCATCATTATAACAACCATGAATATAACCTAAATTCTTTTCATTTTCAAGTCGAGTAACATGATCCGTCACTACCATATTTATTTCAAACCCAAACTCCCTTGTTATTTTCAAGGTCATAAAAATTAACTAAAATTTCAACAATCATATATATATATCCTAACAAAGCCCTATATACATAACATTTTATCATTTTCAAGACAACCTTATCCTACTCGGCCCACCAGTCCATTTTATTTCCTTTCATTCACACAACCCAAATAATCATTTATGTCCGATCTATATTTCTTCCATTCAAATACCCAAATAAATTACTAAAATAAAAATGATCATTTATTGCACCATAATATCAATTTTTTTTACGCAATCCTTTAAACTACCCATTTCAACCACAAGATTTATTCACTTTCAAGACCCAATAAGTTGCCAAAAATACCACCGATCATTTATATCATCAGAATATCAACATTAAATATTAAATGGACAGTTATCGAAAGAAATCATAATAACTCACCTAAAAATATGCTGAAATGAAAAGACGATCCGATCGGCTCTAAATGTTCTCCTCGGCTTCCTGATCGCTCCGCCGCAGTCGGATCGTAAAACGGACTCACGGTTGATTTTCTAGAATTTTGAAAAATATTTTGGGATGGAGGAAGTATTTCTTTCTTTTTCTTTCTCTCGACCTCACCATTACTCTCTCTTTCTCTCTGGACTTTTCGCATGGAGGAGGAGAAGAAGGATATATATATAAACCAAATTTCCACTTTAGTCCTCCAAGATTCAAGTTATATCAATTAACTACTTTAACTTTCACTTTTGACACCTAAGTCCCTCCATATTTTGTAAAGCCTTTTAAATAATATTTTCAATATTATTACTTTACTATAAAATTCCTTTTTATTCCCTTTAACCATTAAATAATTAAAATTAATTTATTAACATCACTAAAATGTCAAATAAATCATTTAAATGTTAAAACTAACACATAAAAATCTCAACTATTATGAAATGCATAAAGTAAAATGCTACGCACCCCGACCCCACGAGCTCCACACGTGAATAAAATGGTGTCTAGGGTTAGGGTCGTGACAAAAACCCACCTTACCGGTCAAGAGAAAGTTGCTTGATGAATCCTCAGATGATGATAAACCCATTGCTACCATTCTCTCTCCTAACCGTCAGAAAGCTACTGCTAGGAAGTCTGCTCCTCCACCTTCCAAAAGATCCAAGCCAATTCAAAAATCCTCCCAACAGTTAGCCAGAGAGAATGCTGAAAGAAAGAGAAGAATTGAGACTGACTTGGGCACATTCATCCCCTTCATACCCAAGAGACTTTTTGATCACAATTTTCTTACCGACAAGATTCCCTTCACCGGTCAGTCATCATCTAGACCGGTAAGCCATTGCCAACCTATCAGAAATCCTACTTTTCACGTTTACCACTACAATCCTTGGTTAGTCAATCCTTCTTTTGAACCATCTTCCACTTGGATATATCCTATTGATCACTTGCCTCCTTTCCTTCGAAGACTGTTACAATTTCATGAGACCCATAAAGACTCAGTCCCAGTTGGTGATATATCAGATTATGTGGATTTTGATAACATCCATGAAGAAAATGGTCTCTACTATACCAAACCTTGCCTGTTGAGCGAATATGATATCTCTTTATCTAGAGATAGTCTCCTCAAAATATACAACAGGTATTTTGAGTTGTTACCTCCAATGTGGAATGCCATTTACTTGGCCCAGGACATGCTCAGGCAAGATATGATTGCCATGCTTTATAATGCTCAAGAAACCCTTAAGGAATCTGATCCTTATCAGCTTGGGAGATATGTGCTGCCTGAAGATGATCTCCCCTCGTTTGATCCTGAAGTTGTCAACTTGGGCCCTCGAAGAATGCAATTCATCAAGAATGTGATGGATGTTGTGCAAAATTTGGTTGATTTGAACAGTGATTTCCAGAGTATGGGGGATATTTCTCTGTCTGACTTCTTCACCTCGATTCAGACAAGCAAGAATAAATGGGCTACTGTGCCGGATGAAGAGATTGAAGAAATGTTCAAGGACATGAGTGGATCAGATAATCAAGCAAAGGGTGATAAGGAAGATAAGTCAACCTCCAGCTCCAGTTCTTCTAGTGACTCCAGTGAGTCAGATGCTGATGATGACCAATCTGGTGCTGTGATTGATCAGTCAGAGAAAATTGATGCTGATTTCACTACTCCCTTACCGATGCAATCGGTTAGAAATGTGGGAGGAGGCATTACTGAGACTTCACCAGTTACCGTTACAGCACCAGGAGGAGGAGAAAATTTAAGTCTGAATGTTTTACCGGTTAGTCAACCGATGCCTCTTACCGGTGAGCAAGTCCAACCGGTTAGAAATGATTTACCGGCTAGTGATCCTCTTACCGAAGCTCTTCCCTTACTGGTTAGCAAGCCCCTTACCGTTGCATCTACTGAATCGGTTAAGGAGAGTAATGTTGACGATATTCTTCTACAACAAGCTTTGGCAGCTAGCCTATTTCAAGAAGACTTGGAAAAGCTAAAGGAAAGGCAAAGGTTATCCATTGAAGAGTTGGCTACCCAGAAAGCCATTCAGGCCTCTCTATCAGTTATGCAACCGGTTAGTCAATCGGTCAGTCAAGCCATTCCTCCATCTTCTTCCAAAGTAAATTCACTGGTTCAGGAGGAGATTGACCCTGTATTTGAAGAAGACTCCACTTCAGACTTCTTTGAAGAAGAAATTGATGAAGATGTTGATTTTGATGAAAATGATCCTACAGTTCCTCCAGTCTATTCTGATCCTGGTCTTCGTCAAAAGGATTTGATGTCTACTTTGAATTACTATACTTCAAAGGCCTCTATCCTTCGATCAGCTGATGGAATTCCTTTGTTTGATGTCCATGAGAAAGTTTTCAGCAAGGGAGAAACTCAGCCTACTCCAATGCCTCCATCCATTGCTGATAAGCTTCAGAAGCAACGGAGAGCTAATAGATGGGCAACCTTTATTGATGTGGTGGAAGATATGAAGGTTGGTTCTGCTCTATAAGACACTCCCCCAAGATACACAAAGACCTATGGACCCGGTGAGACAAGTTACCGGCATCAGAAGATTAAGGTTCTTAAGCTCAAGAAGCGGCCAACTCCTCCCAAAGGCAAGGAAATCATGCCTGGAAAGGATGAACAACAATTGTTTACCGACTTCCCCTCTCCAAAACCAAATAAAAAATTCCCAACCACTCTTCAGCAACGAAATCGTAATATAAGAATTCATGGCCAAATTGCTACCATTGCCCCCAGACCGGTTGAGAGCACATTGTCAACTGATAATCTTTTTATTCGGTATCTCTCAATCAATGGCCGTATGACTCAAGTTCTGGAAATGAGGATCCTTAGTTGGTCTGCTGAAGTGACCAAAATGGTTGGCCTAATGCCAAATGTGACTAGGCTGACAATAAGAAAGAAGGGCCAGGTTCTACCTTGGAGTAATTTAAGAGAAGCCTCTTTACTTTTTTTAGCCCTCAGAGTGATCCCACTTCTCCGGTTAAGGCAAGCTGCCTTACCGATGGCCTCTATTGCTGCTGAGTTACTGGAGCTTTCATTTGCAGAAATAATGAGCTTAGAGACTAATGAATTTCTTGCTCCAGCTACTCCTCATGGTTCACCTTCTGAGTTAGTGGATGAGGAGATTGAGATTTCTCCAACCGGTAATGTGTCAAGAACCGGTCAGCCTCCAATTCTTTTGCTTACCGATTCCTCAACCGATCCTCCAACCGGTTCAACTGCCTCTCTTACCGATCCCTCTTCCCCTCTTATCGATAGGCCTCTTACCGATTCTCAGCCTACCACTCAGCTGTTCTCACCTCAAATGGTCACCCCTCTTACCGATGCTCCCTTACCGGCCTCCCAACCGGTTCCTCAACCTGCTACTCATACCTCTCCTCAACCGGCCTCTGTTACCGATGAAGATCCCTTACGGCCAGTTGTGGCTCTGGACTTGGCAGAGTTTTATGAAGAAATGCTTAAGGGGGTTGCCGATGTAAACTGTGAGCTAGTTAGTCAGTGTGTTAAGTCCAATCAGGAGGAGGAGGAAAACAGAGATCAAAGAATTAATCGCATGCTCAACCGGATGGAAACTGGCTTTGCAATGGCTATAGCAAATTTTGTGGAGCATTTGAACAAAAAGGATGCCATCAACAATGATCTTCAGCAACAACATGATGAGGCTCACCGGACAAACAAAGCACTTTGTGAAGAGCAACTATCTGGTAAAGCTATTCTGGACCGATCTATTGAGGAACTTAAACGGTCAGCTGAAGCCCTTAGCAGTTGCCAGCAAAAGAATCGTGAGCTAGAAATGGAGTTGGCTAAAGTTAAAGCCAAAAATGAGGTGCTTTTGAAGGTTCGTGAAGAAAGGAAGAAAAGAAAAAGAGAAGAGAAAGAGAAGAAAAAGGAGAAGAGATCATCCAAGAAAGCCAAATCCTCAGATCCTGTGACGTCGGCTACTCCTCCCTCATATAAGCTGCTCCCTCACCGGTTAAAGACCCAGCAAATCCTCCAGCCGACGCAGCTTGAGAATGTAACTGATGAAATATTGTCTTTCTTATCTCAGTCACCGGTCTGCAACCTAATGAGAATCTCTTATCCTTAAACTTTGTGTTTTGTTGAAATTCCTTTGTTTTTAATCATTTTGAATGTTCCAAATGCTACTAACCGTTTCATTTTGCAGGTCTTATTCAAAATATCTTTCTAAGTTTCTTTTTGAAGTTTCCTTTAAGCTTTCACTTTGTTTGTAAGCTTACTTAGGTAGCATCAAGTTGTCATTTAACTTAGGGAATGATATGCCTAATAGACATATTCTTTATCATTCTTTTACTGAGTTAAAAAGATGCTAGCCTAGGGTGATTGGACTTAAGCAATTAGGAAGAGATTGTTAGTCAAATATATGTTTAGATTAAGAATTGCTTAATCCCAATCATAACAAGCATTAATGTGGACCCCTAATTTAATTAGAACAAATAGAATTTTTCTATGTATGATAGGTTCCTTTAGTGCGTGTGCCAGTGTTTTTATTATGTAATTTTCTCAAAGCTTTGAAGACTTGAAGACCTGAGAATTTCCATCAGCATGTGAGTTACTTGTTGAAGCTGTCTTACCGGTTGACCACTCAAACCGGTATACCAGTCTTACCGGCCAACTTACCTTGCCGACATCTCCCTTGCCGGTTATATTCTTTCTCTTGCCGGTTAAGGCTTACTCATCAAGCTTCCTCCAGTTAGCAGCTAGCCGATGCATTAATTGCCCCCAACTACCCAGCCATCAACTTTAGCTAAAGTTGGTAAAGCAAGCATGCTGACATGACATCTCTGCAACAAATCAGTACCTTCTTAGAGAATGTCAAAGTAACCAGTACTCACAGCGCCCCAACTCTCTATGGAAATCCTCTCTATCCAATCTCAGGCATTTAATGCATGGATACTCTCATTTAATGCCTGCCAGTCCAAGTCATCATTACAACCTCTTCAAAGACAACGGCTCCTTTTCAAAGTTCACTATAAATAGTTTCCCCGGAGCATTGAAGATGGTTGGTGCATTTATGATCCTTGAGAGTGAGCTGCTCTGAACTACCAACCTGCAAATCCACTAGTTCAAAGCATTCAAAGCAAGTCCCCTTATTCACTAGACATCTCTGTAGGACTTAAACACTGAGCACCTCAATCAATACTGTAGTGTTCCTTCATTAGACTATTTATGGAACACATTGATTGATTCACACACAACACCCTAGAGAAATCAGCTCAACTTGTGAGCACATCTCTAGAAAACACCTGGTCTTTATTGTAGCACGATCCGTTAGTGGTCACCTTAGATTGGCAGCCTTCAATCATTGGCTTGCAACTTGTAATAGGTAGGATCCATTAATATAGTAGTGCACTTTCACAAATCCAAGTTCTGACCAAACTTGGTAGAGGACGTAGCAGTTATTTAACACTGTGAACCTCTTCAAACAATGTGTCATTTCCTTGTGTGTTTGTTTATTTCTCATTATGTAGTTGTAACTGGTTGATAATCTCTCAACTGGTCACAACCTATTGACTCAACTTACTGCTTAACTTGTTTGTCTTACTGGAAGATAACATTTGTTCTTGTTATTGTTGCATGAGAATTTGACTTACTGGCTTTCAAACTTTATCTTACCGGGTTTACACATAGCTAACCGAAATCTCCGCTGTGCAAAATTTCTCCACCGGTTAGTAAGTGTGTTGCCCACAATCATTTTCAAAGACTAAGAGTTTTCTCCAAAAAGTTTTAAACAGGCTATTCACCCCCCCTCTAGCCTGATTCCTACCATTTGGGACCTAACATTTGATGTGAAGAGTGTTCAAGTTCAAACTTTTTCACAAGGTTCTTGGCATACTGAGAGATAAACATACCATCTTTGAATTGTTTTATCTGTAAGCCCAAGAAATAATTCAACTCACCTACCATACTCATCTCAAATGTGGAAGTCATGCTATCCACAAACTCAGCAAGCATAGGGTCAGAGTTTGACCTAAATACAATATCATCTACATAGATTTGTGCCACAAGAATCTCTTTTTTATTTTTCCTTACAAACAATGTTTTGTCAACCTCACCTCTCTTGAATCCTAGGTGAAGCAAATGGTCAGGGTCAAAGACCCGAACTACGACCGGCTTGATTCCTCTTAAGGATACGTAGGTAGCCTATCATTAGGTTTAGCCATCAGACCGAAAGTGGTCATTCCTATCCCCAGCAGAGCCAATGTACGACTCTAGCCAAAAGTGGTCATTCCTATCCCCAGCAGAGTCAATGTACGACTCTAGCCACCTGACCGAAAATGGTCATTCCTATCCCCAGCAGAGCCAATGTACGACTCTAGCCACCAGACCGAAAATGGTCATTCCTATTCCCAGCAGAGCCAATATACGACTCTAGCCACCTGACCAAAAATGGTCGTCTCCTATCCCCAGCAGAGTTTTCTTCCAAGCAATCGACTGCAGAACTCGCTCACCAGGTTGACATCCTAAAACAGTCACTCTAGGGTCGATGTCTGAAGATAGTCGAAGGACCCGAACTACGACCGGCTTGATTCCCACTAAGGATACGTAGGTAGCCTATTAAATAGGTTCAGCCACTCGATCACTTGATCATCCTGCCAAATATGGAGCCTTACTCTTATCGACGACCCCGCTTCCTTCGAAAGCGCCGTCGCCGAGGGGCTACTGTAAGTGCTCCAATTTGAGCTTGTTAGTATTTTTGTTAGAAAATTAACGAAAGTTATAACATTCCTAACAATTCCTAACATTCCTAACATTTCTAACCAAGTAAGGGTAGATTAGGGATTGCCATTTAAAGATAAACCATGGAAAGGAATCAAAAAAGCAAAAGAAATTGGAAAAATCCGAATTGGGCAAGTTGAAAAACATAAACTGCTGGATTTTTGAATTTTATTCTTCCTGTCCAAAGCCTGAAGCTGTAATTAATGAACAGTGCACGCTAACAATCCCATCCGCGCGGACATGTTTGTCAATTTCAGAGGGCTATAAATTGAACCCTCCTCTCTCAGTTTACACAACACAAATCACTCACAAAGAATAAAGATACGGCGAAAAATAGAGATAAAACAGTGGGAATTCACTTGAATTGCCACAATTTTCTCTCCAATCTTTCCCAAATCTCACTCACTCACAAACACTTCAAAACACTCTCATACATACTCTCATACATACACCAATCCAAGCTCAAATCACCCTTTAGGAGGAGGATTAGAGAGAAAACATAGAGGACTTCATTGTTATCTACTTGTTTTCTCTTTAACCAACTCAAATCATCAACCCTAAACACTTTCAAGCCCTAAACACATCCAAGCCTTTGAATCCATTCAAACACAAAACACAAGGAAGATAGGTATAACCTCCCTCTCCTTACCCTAAAATTCATCCATGCATGCATTTTCAAACTCCAAAATGTAGTTTGTTCATCTTCTTTTCTTAGATCCAAGAAAATCACCATGGAAGTTCATCTCCATGGATGATCTTCTATAAGGATCAACATTATTTTCAAAGTGTTCTTACTTTCTTGCAAAGAAAACACATTTTCAAAACCTTAAAAATCATTTTCATACATCAAATCTCATTTTCAAAGGATAAAATTCCCCTTCCCAAGCAAATGAAGTGCTTAGTCCCTAATGTACCCCAAGGATGGTTTGATATAGTTGATTCACCACTAAAATTTCAAGTGATCACTAATCAAAACCTAGGGAAATGGGGACAAGCATGGATGCAAAACCCCCTTTAAAATCATGTTTTCCTTCTTGAGAAGTTGCTGTCCAGTAGCAATTTTCTAAGAACCCAGTCCATGGTCTAATTTTTTGGACACAGATAAACTTGGAATTTGGTGTTAACTACAAAATACTTTTTGTATCCAACATCCAGAGATTTCCAGAAATATTTTTACTTTATTTTTTTCGTGAGTAAAAATCCATTTTTCAAATTTTCTTTTAAAGGTCAGTTCATCAGTCTCTGGAAATCCAGATTTCATATCTGAGATTTCCAGAAGGTTTTAGGTCCTCAAATCATCTCAAAAATGAAAAGTTATTTTACAGAAACCTTACTTAAGGTGTTTTGAACATTTTTCATTCTCGAACTTTTCCCAAATTCTGGAGTTTTCAAGCCTTAAAGTCCATTTCAAAATCAAGTGTCCACTGCCTTCTTCATTCTGGCAGAAATGGTTTCCAACTTCCAAAAATCTTTTGAGTACCAAAACTCAACCCAAAAATCACACCAAAAATCATGGGATCAGTTTAAAGTCTTAAAAAGAGTTCCCAATTTTTATTTTCCTCAGTTTCAACTCATTTTGGCCAAAGTAACACACCCACACACACACACACCCCCAAACAAATGGTTTTTAGCTTGGAAGACTCGTTTTACGAGGCATTCAGGGTGCACACTAACGTCCTTCCCGGCGTGTAACGTGACCTCCGAACCCAAATCTCTAATCTCGGGCATTTTTCAAAGTTTTGGCCCTTAAAACCAAAATGGCGTGGCGACTCCGTTTGATTTTCAAAAAAAAATCGGGTACATCACACAACCGCACTTCATCAACCGCTCCTCACCAACCGCATCCAATGATTGAAGACTTGAAGTGAACCACCTTTTTACCGTTGGAATCCACGTCAGCAATATCAAAAGTCAACCACCATATCTTGTCACGTGATTCAATGTCAGAGAAGATCTGCAAGGATCTTGAAAAGGTGACAGGTGTCCTAACCTCATTGCTTGCAAATGAGCTCGATCGCCTTTATCTCGCAACCGCCGTACCAAAGGACAAAAGTGGTCAGCTGTGGACCAATAGGATTGCATCAAGTCTTGTCTTTACAAATGCTCGTATCCAACGGCTAGTTTCTTGATGCTTGGGTATAAATACCCCTAATCTTCACCATTTGAAGATTGCTTGAAAAATTGAGAAGTGCTGTGTTCATAGAAGTTGAAGCTCTGCCCAGAAATTCCAAGTCCTTTGAATCTTCATCTTCATACTTCAGAAATATTCCCAAATTCTAAATCAAGCCTTAACACATTCAAGAATCATTGAGCTCTACATCTCACAGATTTAAAGAGCCTTGATCTTGTTCTCACACACACACTTCACTTGTTTAATCACATAGATTATATATTTGAGATACACTGGTTATAGTCTAGGATTTGTTCTTCATAGAAAAGATTTTATTGTACTTTGTAATCTCTCAAATACTTAATATAAAATCTCTCTTAAAAATCCAAGACTAACCATCTTGGTAGTGAACATAGATCGTTTATCGATTGAACCACTCCAAATAGCGTGTTCTTATTTTTTGCATTTATATTTCTTGTGCTTACTAATTATTTATCTCTGTCTCTGTTTGATCTTTATTTAGTTATCCATTATTGTGAAATAGTGTTTGGAGTTAACATTGTCAAAACCTCACGTGTTTGTAAAATTGCTCTTACCAAAACCGCCAAGCAAAACTGCATTTTACAAACCGCCTCTGCAAACCGCAATACACTCTATTATTCCGCTGTGTATTTTACATAATTACTTCCAGTCTATTATCAACTGTAAGAGGATTTTGTAAGCAAGAGGTTTAGTTTTTAAAAAAGAGGGCGAAAAATTTGTAACAGCTATTCACCCCCCCTCTAGCTGTATTTTCACCCTTGTTGCCACCTTTGGGACCAACAAGTGGTATCAGAGCAAACACTTTTAAAAACCACTGTTTTTCAAGCTTAACAGCTTGTGTTCCGATTCGTTATGGCAACCTCAAAGACAATGACAACTGTTAACTATTCACACATTCCAATTTTGGACGAAGACCACTTTGATATCTGGAAGTGCAGAATGCTCATTCACTTGGAAACAATTGATGAGATGCTGGTGGAGTGCGTGATCAATGACCCGTTAATTCCGATGAAGGCCAACACTGATGCAACCACCAATAGAGAAACTCCAGAGGTCAAAAAGCCAAAAGATGAGTGGTCAGATGAAGAGAAGAGATTAGTTGCCTTAGATAGCAAGGCAAGGCACATCATTTCTGGAACCCTCCCCGTATCAACCCTACAAAAAGTGATGTACCTCAAAACCGCAAAGCAGATGTGGGATGCCATAGAGAGCTACCTCGAAGGTGATGACGAATGTAAGGAAAGCAAATTATATGCTGTTGAAAGATCCTACAACAACTTCAACAGAAAATCCAACGAAACCTTGCGTCAAACCTACGACCGCTATGTTGAGGTAGTTAATGCTTGTAGATCTCTTGGCAAAACTTTAACCGATAAGGAAATTAATATGACTTTCCTATCTGCTTTAGGTTCTAAATGGGTAAATAAGGCTACCTCTTTAGAAGACTCCAAAGTTTTGGGTACTTAGTCGTTAAGTAACTTGTACGCCAATCTTAGAGTCTAAGAATTAAAATTAAATCATATTGAAGAGATTGAAGGGAAAACCAAACCACTTTCCATGTCCGTAGTGGAACAAGAGGAGAAACCATCTACATCCAATCAAACTGCTGATCCTTCCATATCAACCTCATCACTCATTGAGATGGATGATGATGATTTTGCCATGTTTGTGAAAAGATTTCAAAAATTTAGAAAATCCTCAAAACCTTTCACAAAAACTTTTTCAAAAGGCAAACCTCCTGCAACTTTTTCTAAGGCTGGAGATACAAAGAAAAAGAGTGATCTAGTTTGCTACAACTGTAGAAAACCTGGTCACTTTGCATCCGAGTGTCCACAGCCCAAATACGAATACATGAAAAAGAAAACCTCTCCTGCGAAATTTTCTCGTCGCAAGGGAATGGTTGCTGAGGAAGAAGATAATTCCAAGGAATTGGCAACTTGGATTGAAACGGATTCTGATGATGGAAGTGATGATGAAACCGAAGAGATTAATCTCTGCTTAATTGTAGATGCTTCCGATGATTCAGATTCTGAGTCAAACGAGTTGCAAGAAATGGAAGAAGAAGAGGTTTTCACAAAACTTCCAAATTATAAATTGGATGATGATATCAAACTTACTCCTAGCGTTAAGATAGGAAATTGCTCGTATTCACGTCCCATTTTCTCATCTAAAAATGCTCCACCTTCAAAAGCAATTCCAAAGAAAATTTTGAAAAAGGTGGTGGAAGAGGTTTCTCCCATGGAACATGAAAAGATGTTCAAGGAAGCTGAAATGGTGATCCATCAATTCTCTAATCTTAAGAAAGCCTTAAGCTTAGCTCATGATGAACTTAATTTGTACAAGACGGAGAAAACTGTGATGAGGTCTGAAATTTCAAATCTTAAGGACCAAATCAGAAGTATGACTCCTCTTGTCGATCGTAACCGCATCCTTGAAACTAAGGTTGCTGCACTTCAACTTCGGAATGATGACTTGGTAACCCAAATCAACGATCTCCAAAAGATTATTGATTCGTGGCTCAAGTCTCAATCCACCAAGGATCAAATCATAGACTCCCAAGTTCCTCCTGGAATTAAGGAAGGTCTAGGTTTTGGATCTGAGAAAGAGGAGAAGTGTGCATCCTCGAGTGAAAAGGATGAGGAAATTTTGGAACTAACTAAAGAAATTTCTAAGGGGAAGCATGCTAAAGGAAAGGGTAAAGGACGACAAATTAATTATGTCTACCCAAAAGGGAAGCAATATGGTAAGAACTCTCAGATGAAGCCAAAGGATTCTGAGAGTGTAGCTTCAGAGGAAATGGCTTATGGAATTGGTCGAATCCCTGCTCCAACCGCTTCTGGTGGAAAAGGCGGTTCTGGCAATTCCAGGTCTGACCGCGCCTCTTCTTCGACCGCTCCTCCTGCCTTCAAAAGCAGGAATAGCGTTCCTAGAAAATACGTGGTCAAACTAAAGCCAGTTCCTTTTGTCTCAGCTACAACCGCTTCTCCCAAACCGCATGCAACTCCTAAGAAGAGTAAGGAGTTAGTAAAACCTCATGAAGCTTGTAGCTATTATAAATGTTCTGTGTGTGATGGTTTAGGTCACAAGGCTGCAGAATGCCTTTTGCGGTTCACATCCAATGCCAGGAAGAGTAAACCTCCTTCTGTCAAACAGGTGTGGGTCGTAAAGGGTTGCTAACTTCAGGACCCAAGGAATAAAGGGGGACCTCGTTCTTAATGTTTACATTTCAGGTCCTCTGCTTAATGGCTGGTCACTCCAAGGATAATGAATGGTATCTTGACAGTGGCTGCTCAAGACATATGACTGGAGATAGATCATTACTAGAAGATGTCATTGAAGCAAGTGGTCCGTCTGTAACCTTTGGTGACAACAACAAAGGCAAGACCATTGGATATGGTATCATAAGGAGAGGAAACCTATCCATTGAGAAGGTTTCTCTTGTTGAAGGACTCAAGCACAACCTCCTTTCAATTTCTTAATTTTGCGACAAAGGAATGCTTTGCAACTTCACGTCATCAAATTGCTTTATCAATGATAGCATTTCCGGCGTCACCCTACTCACAGGGATTCGTAAGAGTAATATTTACATTATTGATCTAAATTCTACATGTAGTATTACTAATCTCTGTTTTATAGCTAAGAATGTGAGCGAAAATAGTTGGCTATGGCACAAGAGGTTGAGTCACTTGAACTTCAAGTATCTTGCAATGATTGGTAGGGAAAACCTCGTTCGTGGTTTACCTAAAGTGGCTGACCATCATCCTGAGAAACGCAGTGCATGCCAGCTTGGTAAGCAGTCCGCGTCGTCTTTCACCAGCAAGACCGCTCCATTAACTTCAAGATGCTTACCACTGCTTCACATTGATTTGTTTGGACCCGTAACCACTGCCAGCATTGGAGGAAATAGATATACCTTAGTGGTGGTGGATGGTTACTCAAGATATACGTGGGTTGAGATGATGATTTTCAAAGATGATTGCTACGAGATTCTCACCGCACTATTTAGACGGCTCCAAACTCAAAAAGAGGACGACATCGTTAGTGTTCGATCAGATAATGGAACAGAATTTAAGAACAACGGTGTTGCTCAGTATTGTGATGACCATGGGATTGATCACAATTTTTCAATCACGGTGTTCCACAACAAAATGGGGTTGTGGAAAGGAAGAATAGGACGTTGATTGAGGCCGGAAAGACAATGATATCTGAAGCGAAGCTGCCTCAGTATTTTTGGGCTGAAGCAATCAATACCGCATGCTTCACTCAGAACCGCTCTCTCATCAACAAAACCTATAACAAGACTCCCTATGAGCTTTGGTGAGGAAGAACCCCCAACATTGCATTCTTCAAGATCTTTGGCCGCAAATGTTTTGTCCTCTACAACGGAAGAGAAAATAGAGGTAAATTCGGAGCCAAGGCCGACGAAGGTATTTTTGTTGGGTATGCTAAACATTCTAAAGCTTTTCGTGTTTTCAATAAAACTAGTCTAAAAATAGTTGAGTCTGTCCATGTTACTTTTGATGAGCATTCTCTCCTTTAGCCACATTTGGCTCCAAGTGTTGCCGATGATTTTGTTGAGCATAATGAAACAGGTGAACCTTCTCAAACCGCACCTCGAACCTCAACCGCAAAATCCAAAGCACCCTCAACCGAAATTCCTCAAACCGCACCTTTGAAACCGCACCAAGTTCCTACTCCAGCATGCAACTCCTAGGAAAGAAGAAGTTGAGAATTCCCCTATCCAAATTTTATAGAACCTCTTCGTCAACTTACCTTCCATGACTTCGCCGAAAGGATCTAACGATGTTCCAATTGAAGATCTTCAAGAAACCTCACCCAACCAGACTTACCCCTGAGGTTCGTGAAGTCGCTAGCCACCCCTCACAAATGTGATTGGTGATCTGTTTTCCGGTGTTCAAACAAGGAGATCGAATTATGATGAGCATACTTCACTTTTATCTCAAGTTGAACCCAAGAAGATTGATGAAGCACTCCAAGATTCCAGTTGGGTTGTTGCTATGCAAGAAGAACTCAACCAGTTTGAAAGATGCAAGGTCTGGACTTTGGTGCCTAGACCTCAGGATCAAGGAGTGATAGGAACTAAGTGGGTATTTAGGAATAAGATGGATGAGAATGGAAGCATCACTAGGAATAAAGCAAGGTTGGTTGCACAAGGATATAGGCAAGAAGAAGGAATCGATTATGATGAAACCTTTGCTCCAGTTGCAAGATTGGAAGCTATCAGAATTTTCTTAGCCTACGCCTCTTTCAAGCGTTTCAAGTTATATCAAATGGACGTAAAGAGTGCTTTCCTCAACGGCGAACTGCAAGAGACCGTGTATGTTGCCCAACCGCCTGGATTTGAAGACTCCAAATTTCCCAATCATGTCTACAAACTCCAGAAAGCTTTATATGGACTTAAGCAAGCTCCAAGGGCATGGTATGAGACTCTTTCTAAATTTTTACTAGAAAAAGGATTTAAACACGGTAAAATCGATACAACTCTTTTTATTGCCAAATATAATGAGCATACTTTACTTGTTCAAATATATGTCGATGATATTATTTTTGGTTCTACTAATGAGTTACTTTGTAAGCGTTTCGAAAAGCTAATGAAAAGCAAGTTTGAGATGAGCATGATGGGAGAATTAACATTCTTCCTTAGGCTTCAAATCAAGCAATGCGAAGAAGGTATTTTCCTCAGCCAAGCCAAATACACCAAGGAGCTAATAAAGAAGTTTGGATTAGAAAATGCTAAAGCATATGATACTCCTATGGCCACCGGCAATAAGCTAGATAAAGATCTCAAAGGTAAGAAAGTTGATCAAACTTTATATCGAGGTATGATCGGCTCATTACTTTACTTAACTGCTAGTAGGCCAGATATCATGTTTAGTGTCTGTGTATGTGCTCGCTATCAAGCAGATCCTAGAGAAGCACATCTTATTGCAGTCAAGCGTATAATCCGCTATTTATCTGGAACCACTAACCTTGGACTTTGGTATTCCAAAGATTCGAACTTCGATCTTGTAGGTTATTCAGATGCAGACTATGCAGCTTGTACTATTGACAGGAAAAGCACTAGTGGTACTTGTCATTTCCTCGGGAATAGACTAGTTGCTTGGGCCAGCAAGAAGCAAGCATCAGTTTCAGTGTCAACCACAGAGGCTGAGTACATTGCTGCTGGCAGTTGTTGCTGTCAAATCCTTTGGATGAAGCACCAGTTGGTGGACTATGGAATCCATGAAGGGAATTGCCCCATCATGTGTGACAACACTTCAACAATTTCAGTCTCCAACAACCCTATCATGCATTCCAAGACCAAGCATATTGATATCAAGTATCATTTCCTCAAAGATCATGTGGAGAAGAGGAATATCCATTTAGAGTACGTGGGGACAGACAACCAGATTGCTGATATTCTCACAAAGGCTCTTGACTCCAAGAGGTTTTCCTTCCTCAGAGGAGAAATGGGTATGCTTGAACTTAAATGAATCCATTTCTTATTATTAACTAACTTGTGTGTTAAGTATAGTTTCAATTCCATTGTTGAACCGCGTGCACCAAACCGCAAGTATGTCCAACCGCCTTGCAGCCAACCGCTTCATTCCAAACCGCATGCTGCAGCTCAACCGCTTGGACCTCAACCGCGTTTCAACTTGGAGTATTTTCTAAACTTTTATTTACAGTTATTTAAAAAAAAAACTTCAAATTCCTTTTATTTATTTTTCAGTCCTTATTTTTTCTTTAAGGGTTTATTTGCAAATATTTTCCCACGAAATTTTAAAATTTGAATGCATTTAATGCAAAGGAAACATTAGCATTTAATAGGCTTCATGTCAGCCGTCATTAGATGATGTGTTGAAGCTGAAAGGGTGTAACCTGGTTCTGTCCCTTCAGCTGCCTAACCCTCTTCTGTGCCTATAAATAGAAATCATTCTTTTCTTCCAAAACTTTTTCAAACTGCCGTCTCTGCAACTGTACTTCTTTGTCAGTTTTTCACCAACTCGCTTTCTCTCTCTAACCCTCAAACCTTCATAAATCTTTAAGTGTTCTTCAAATCAATGGCACCCAAGCAACCTATCGAAGACATGGTATGATTTCTTAAACCTAAATCTTCTTAATATCTGTAAATCATACTTGAAAATTCTGCCATTGTTGACCTTAAAAGCTTCGAACACCAAAACCTAATTTTTGTTCATATATGCCTCATTTCTTGATCATTTTGCATGAAATTAGTTAGGTTATGCTCGGATTATGCTTATATGTTTGATTATAAACTTTGTTTCATGATCAATTCACATCTTGAGCACTGATTTTGAATTTTAAACTTTTTAAGTTTCGAAACCCATTTCTGTAATTATGCATTTTCTGGGTGATTCTGAGTAAAGTAGTGATTTTTATTGTTATATTATTGATCTACTGCTCAATGTGATCATTTTGACATGTTATTTGTTCATTTTGGTTAACATTCATCAAATCTCTGTTCTTAGTGTTCTTCGTGTTCTTCATGCATTCATGTGACTGTTCATCATCTTTTTCAAATTTTCATATGTTTTGGTTTACCCTAACTCTTAATCTTGTTTTTCCTAACTTAGAAAATGTTTGGAAATTTTGACTATTGTTGGACATGTTTGAACCGCATCTCTTCCAACCGCATGTGTTTTATAGACATTCAACCGCATAAGTTTTATAGTGATGCAACCTCACTCTATGAACCGCATGCCATGTTTTTCAAAACCGCATATATCTTTTGAAACCGCATGCTTGAAAATTACTTAAGTATTACTAAGTATATAAGCTGGAAACCAAGAACTTCCTCTCTAAGCATCGCTTGCAGTGTGGGATAACTTTGGATTACAATGCCACGTACTAAGTAAAATATGCTTATGTATTTTTCTTAAGTGCTTTCCTACCTGTATTCACAGTTTCCTTGAGGTTTGGAAATTATCATTTCCAAAACCGCACTATTGCCAACCGCATGTGTGCACCAAACCGCCTGTAAACTGTAATTTTACTCCTAAGTTCTAACTTGTGTGTTTTCTTTGTAGAATACCAAGTATTTCTTACCAGGTTGGGAAATCAATGAACCTGAGTTGCGGTCTGATGCTCTTGGAAGAGAGATGATAAGGAAAATGCAAGCTTCTGGAATCCTTCCCCTCTTCAACAAACAGCAAACCTATACCATCCCTCTATTCATTGATCAATTCTATCAAACCGCAGTGGGTGGAGAGACTGAGCTATCTGATGGAACCAAGATTCCCAACTTAGTGGGAGTTGTAGAAGGATTCAAAGTCTCCATTGACTACTTGGATATCCGAGGCACCTATGATTTCCATGTGTCCAATGCTCCTGTTGAAGTATCCCAAGAAGTCCAGGATGCTACTTGCTCAACCCTCACTGGAAAGCTGGATTCCTTGTCTGGCTACTACAAGAAGATAGCAAGGAGAGACTTTGGAGAACTGATGAGCCACCTTTGCTATTTGGTGGGGAAGTCTGTGTGTGGAAAGACAGGGAACCACAACAACTTCACTTCTCATCAGTGGCAGTATTGCTGTGCCATCTACAACGGCATGAAGCTCCACTGGCCTAAGATATTGATGAGAGAACTGGCCAGCAGCATTGATGCTTATCAGTTGAAGACAAAGGATGTGCATACCAGGTGAAGACCTTTTGGTAGATTGCTAACCGCCATCTTTGCCAATTATCAGCATTTGGAAGACATGAGTACTACCACTCCTGATATTTGCTATCATTGGGGAGTTGAAGAATCTCTTGGACTCAAGGCTTGCCACTCCTTCAGATTCTCATTTGGAAATGATGACTATAGAGCTCTCTATGATGCTGATACCTTCCAACCCAAAGAACCTTATGTTGAGATGACCCCTGCAACCGCAGTCAAAGGTCTGGCTAAAGCTGCAAAGGCTGTTTCAAGGAAGAGAAAAGCTGCTGAACCGCTCCTCAAGCAGACCAGAACCGCACCAACCCAACCGCGTGGTTCAACTGATGCAGGCCTCAGTCAGAAAAAGTCAAGGAAGGGGAAGGAAAAGATGACTCTTCAGGATGAGGTTGTTGAAGAAGAAGAAGAAGAGGAGGATGTAACCATTCCTCCCTTAATTGCTAGAGCCAAGAAGGCAAAGGAAACCCAGGCCAATTTGGCCAAGATGTCTGATGAAGAACGGATCGCCTACTACAAGGCAGAGATTGAAAAGATTGAGAGAAAAATGGCTGAGAAGGGTGCAGCCAAAGGAAAATCCAAAGAACCCATTCCCCAACCGTCTCCTTCTAAACCGCCCCAAACCCAACCTCTTATCCAAATACCACCTCAATCTCCTATCCATTCCCATCATTCATCCCCTGCCAAATCCCCTACACCTGAACCGCATTCTCCTCCTCAACGGCAAAGAGCTGCAACCGCTCAGGGGGAGAAGCCAAAGAGGGTCAAGCAAATAGCCCAGAAAAAGACCCCAACCAAAGGCCCCAAACGCTTTTTGCACCGTGTTTCCAAACAACGTACTCCTTCTCCACCTTCATCCCCTTCATCTTCTCATTCCAATTCTCATACACCATCCAAATCCCCTTCAAAATCTCATTCTTCCTCTACCCAAAACAGAACCCCAACTCCCTCACCTCAACATTCCAACCACTCAAAGTCCCCTCCTCATTCAAACCGCCCTCAATCACCTCCTTATTCTCATCACACCCCAGCCATCTCCATTTCCAATCTAAACCGCGATAGAACCCTATCCCCTAACCGCGTCCATTCACCTCCTCCTCCTACAAATTCTCCCCAACAAAACCGAACCCCTTCTCCAAACCGCGTTCTTACTCCACCTCCTCAAAAATCCCCTCAATAGAAATCCCCTTCTGTTGAAATTCACACCACTAGCTCCTCCTCAAATTCCAACCCTATCACTTCTGTAATTCCAACCTCCCTTGTTCAACCTCCTCCTCCAACCGCCCCAATCTCAACCACACCAACTACTTTACCCCAAATACTTCCTCTACCTCCCTCAACCGCTTCTCAATTCACAGTCCCAGCCAGCCGTATATTTCAAACCCTCATATCCCCTTTACCTCAAATCGCTCCTACAACACAATCTCAACCGCCACCCTCATTTACCCAAATCCCTTCCACTTCAACCGCACCTCCAACAGATTACTCCCAAATTCTTTCAACCCTTAATCTTATCCAAGGAGAACTTCTCTTAAACCAAGGGCATATGATCAAGCTAACCGCTTCAAATGCTGCTCTTGAAGCCTCAAACACTTCCCTAACCGCATCCAACCAAACCCTTCTAGCCAAGGTTGATGCTCAATCCCTAGAAATAGCAAATCTTAAAGCCCTATTGCTTGATGCCATTAAGGGAGAGAGAAGTTCCTCTATCCAGACCACTGAAGCTGTTAAAACCGCAGCTACAGAGTGCTTTCAAGGTTTCAAGGAAGATTTAGCCAGAGGAGTGCTTAGAGCCATGGGTGATGCGGTTTCAAAGACTCGACTTAATGAGATGCTCACCAACCTCTCTAATGAGTTTGTTTCTTCCACCAACTCTGCTCTGGTTTCTTTCATGAAGACCCTTCAAGAAACCCAGCCGCAACAAGCCTCAACCTCAGCCGCTCCTTCTTCAACCGCTCTAGATGACTTGCAATTGAAGATCTTCAATGAACTGGACTCCCTCAAAGAAAGAATCAATGTTGACCTCAACATAGTGGGAGACAGTATCAAGGAGCAGGTAAAGAACTTTGATGATGATATCTCCTTCAGGTTTGAGAACCTCAAGGCAGGCTTCAACCTCAAGCTTGACAACTCAATAAAGGAATTGAAGTCCAATCTGAATATGTCTGTTGATCTGGAACCATTGAGAGATGCTCTATCTACTCAAACTGTGACCATTCAGGATGAGATCTTCACATTCTACAATTCCTTGAAGGCCTGCATTGAAGGATTCACAACTGAGATCAAGGAGAGTGTTGCTGCAAACACTAGATCTGTTGATGCTGTAGGCTCAACCGCTGCTCAATCAGTAACCTCCCTTAGAGCAGTTGAGACCACCTTGGGAAGACAATCTGAAGACCTCAGAGCTCTTAGAAGAATCATCAGAGGAGAAAGCTCAGCCTTCAGACCTTCAGGACCGCATGTGCCAAATCAATAGGTGGAACAGCGTCGTGATCAACCGCGCCATCAGCAACCGCATCATCATCATCAACACCAACCGCGTCAGCATTAGGACCGCCCTTTATCTGTAATTTCATTCCCTATGCTGAACTCTTTTTGTTTTGTTTGACCGCACTCTTTGTATTTTTGTCCAACCTCCTTTTTGTTTTTGTAACCTTTGCATTTTGCTTTTCTACCCTTGTAATTGTAACCGCAGTGGTAGTAATGAAAAATGCATCATTGGTTCCAAAACCTTGTTCATATCAAACTGCTTGTTTGTAGAACAATGTAACCGCTTATGGTTTATAACCTCATTCAAATATTTTCTAACTTAAAATCACATTTTTTGAAATGAAGGTTAAACATTCAGTTTAAACCGCACTTTGAACTTAAACTCACATCTTTAAGTGCACTGAATGCATTTCTATAACTTTCCTTATTGTAAGTTTTTATCTTTCAGAAAGTATAGAAATCTATAGCTTAAAGCTAAGTGTGTGCATTGACTTGGGACATGAATTACCATGTTAATTCTTATGGACATGTTCTTACCAAGTACAATGTTTGCTTTAGTTATAGTAGGTAATGGCATCAATCAAATAGGGGGAGATTGTTGGGTATGCATGTTTTAACCCTCCTATTTTGTATTAGATTTGATTGATACCATAACCTCCTGTCTATTTTAAGGACTTTAGGACCCTATGTAATGAAGCTTAGACTTCAATTTTTTAGCTAAGTCCATTTTATAGAATAGGTTAAATTTAGGCTTGAAGACTGGCACAAGACTCATTGGATTGGAGAACTGCAGTTCAGAAGAATCAAAACCGCCTCTCAAAACCGCACATGCAACCGCATGTACATTTCCCCTTGATTCTGTTCCCTGAACCAACTGCATTGCAACCGCTTATGAACCGCACTTGTGCAGTTCATTTGCAACTGCATCTATGCAACCTCCTGGTGTAGCCAACCGCACTTCATCAACCGCTCCTCAACAACCGCATCCAATGATTGAAGACTTGAAGTGAACCACATTTTTACCGTTGGAATCCACGTCAGCAATATCAAAAGTCAACCACCATATCTTGTCACGTGATTCAATGTCAGAGAAGATCTGCAAGGACCTTGAAAAGGTGACAGGTGTCCTAACCTCATTGCTTGCAGCTGGAGCCTGATCAGCTTTATCTGCAACTGCTGTACCAAAGGACAAAAGTGGTTGTTGTGGACCAATAGGATTGCATCAAGTACTGTCCTTACAACAGCTGTATCCAACGGCTAGTTTCTTGATGCTTGGGTATAAATACCCCTAATCTTCACCATTTGAAGATTGCTTGAAAAATTGAGAAGTGCTGTGTTCATAGAAGTTGAAGCTCTGCCCAGAAATTCCAAGTCCTTTGAATCTTCATCTTCATACTTCAAGAAATATTCCCCAGCCCAGAAATCAAGCCTTAACACATTCAAGAATCATTGAGCTCTACATCTCACAGATTTAAAGAGCCTTGATCTTGTTCTCACACACACACCTCACTTGTTTAATCACATAGATTATACATTTGAGATACACTGGTTATAGTCTAGGATTTGTTCTTCATAGAAAATATTTTATTGTACTTTGTAATCTCTCAAATACTTAATATAAAATCTCTCTTAGAAATTCAAGACTAACCATCTTGGTAGTGGACGTAGATCGTTTATCAATTGAACCACTCCAAATAGCGTGTTCTTATTTTTTGCATTTATATTTCTTGTGCTTACTAATTATTTATCTCTGTCTCTGTTTGATCTTTATTTAGTTATTCATTATTGTGAAATAGTGTTTGGAGTTAACATTGTCAAAACCTCACGTGTTTGTAAAACTGCTCTTACCAAAACCGCCAAGCAAAACCGCATTTTACAAACCGCCTCTACAAACCGCAATACACTCTATTATTCCGCTGTGCATTTTACATAATTACTTGCAGTCTATTATCAACTGCAAGAGGATTTTGTAAGCAAGAGGTTTAGTTTTTAAAAAAGAGAGCGAAAAATTTGTAACAGCTATTCACCCCCCCTAGCTGTATTTTCACCCTTGTTGCCACCTTTGGGACCAACACCTTGTATGGTCGTGCGACATAACAGGCTATGTGCTGTGTGTGGTTGTGCGACACAACAAGCCACTGAGGCAGTTTGACAGAATCTTTTCCTAATTCGATTAGGATTCATATTCTATACTAATGTACTATAAATATGAACGTCTGTCAACCCTAAAGAGCTAGCCGAAATTCTCAAAAGAAATACACAAACATATTCTCAATATTCTTCCAAGGTTTAAAGATCTAGCAATCTTCAAGAAATTTTTCTTGGATTCATTCAAAGGTGTGGATACCGAAAGAGGGTCTTCGCTCGTTCATCGATCAAGGCCTAGAGTTCAAGCAAGTTGAAGAACGAAGTTTGTGATTCAAAATCACATAATCAAATCGTTCGATAGCTCAAGAACGGAAAGCGTTCAAGGTTGGTTATATCTATCTCATAGTTTTTCAAGTTAATTATATAGAACGGATCCTAGGCTCCTTAGGTTTTATGTTATTTGATGCTTAATTCCGCTGCGCATGGACCCGTAAAACCCAACAGTTGAGACGTTTGTGACGGTGTTGCTTGGTTAGATATGTAGTCGTCTTCTCCAGGAGACTCTAGTATCTCAAGTAGTTCATCACGAACGTCTAATAGGCACTACAGGACTTTTGCCCCCTCCAACAACAAGACCTTCCTACTTGGGTGAGGAGCTGATGGACCTGGAAGGTATCCTACAGTTGTTCGACCCGTATGGTGTTTCTTGCTTTACTGGCCACCTCCCTGGGCGGTCATTGGCCTTTTCTTTCTCCTTTTGTCCTGGATCGCTACTGCATATGCAACACTGTTTGAATGAGTCAGTCTCATATGTGGGTTTCAAGGGGGAAGGAGTATCGTGCGGTTTCCAGTGCCAACATCCTCACCTGTGTTATTTTCGCCAGCGTTTTCATTTACTTGATCAATAAAGGGGGTGGCAGTATGACCGTCTGACACCATGTTCACAAGTTCGTAAGATTTCAAGGTCTAGGATGCTTCGTTTCCCGGTAATGTAACCAAGCTGATGTTGAATGAATCATCTGAATCAGTCTTAATCCAGCAATAGGTTGTAGTATGCGCCTTAAACCTGAAACCACGAACAAACAATTAGATGGGATGATCTCCGGCTAATAGCGTCTGGTGTGATGATTAGATATGATGTATAAAATTCTAAGATTATATAGAAAACAGAATATAATTCAGTAGTCAAAATGACGTTATCCTTTTTACGTGAAATATAGGTTGGTATTTATATTGCAATCATAGGACACATGTCACAAATTCTGTAAATCCCGGATGGAAGGTAGGCGTAACCGTTTTTGTGAAAGTAGGAGTTTGTTATTTAAGGCGGCGTTGATTTACACACGTTTCGTTTGGTCGAGATTGCCCGATTTATCGAGGTCGACATGAAGTTATCCCTTTGTTATACAGAGATTAAGTAAATGATGGATCGTATGTCGGACGTATATAGGTCGGGACCTACACCTAGGGAATATCGGACCACAATCTAGGTCGACAAATCTAATCCGATAAGTGTCCGACACTATGGGTGTTGTGAGGGCTCGTTAAGCTTAATGGGCCAGCTTTGGGCCTGTTTGTTTGGACATAGAAACAGCCTGTTGGGCATAATCCATCATTTTTATTTATTTCGTTCATATGATATTTCAAACCCTGTGTTTTAATACCATATTACGTAGAGTTGGTCTTATAAAAAACTAGTTTTTTCTTAAGCTAAGGAAAAACGTGTTTTCCAAAGCGCTGTTCAAAATAAACGGTGGCAATTTTGTAATTACTGGCAACCATGTTCAAAATAAACGGTGGCATTTTTGTAATTACTAGCAACCATGATAAATGCCAGTGTTAATATTACAAATGACCAGTGATTTCATACTGGCATTTTATAAATATGAAACTGGCACTTTTTACACGAGCACTTTTATATACATGAACTGGCACTGGCATTCAAAAATACATGGACTGGCATTTGAAAACACATTTACTGGCACTCAAAAATGCATATACTGGCACTCAAAAACACTGATAATTATTTTTGCTGGCTCTCAAAAAAACATGAACTGGCATTCAAAAACACATGGACTGGCATTCAAAATTACAAGAACTGGCATTCAAAAACACATATACTGGCACCAAAAAACGCTGGTAATCATTTTTACTCTCAAAAATACAAACACTGGCACTCCAAAATACATGAACTGGCACTCAAAAAAATAAACACTGACATTAGTTTACACTAAAACTGGCACATCAAAATCCCCCAGCAATACTTTCAAAAATACAAACACTGGCACTCTAAAATACATGAACTGGCACTCAAAAAAACAAACATTGGCATTAGTTTGAACTGGAACTGGCACATCAAAATCACCTTTCATTGTGAATACCAATCGGAGCTTCTAATTAGACGGAGAACAAATTGGTGATTGTGAATATCACCCGATGGCACTTCTAACCTAATCGAACAACGAATTGCAACAATCACACGCTTCTTATTCACACTCGTAATCCCTGATTCCCTAAACCCACAAGAAATAGCTAGAAAAACCAAAGATTGAGCTGAAACAATGTCTCTACATTCAACCGCAATAATCAAAGGCTCGTAGCGGAAAACAAGGGTCGACGGCGACGACGGCGGTGGTTGGGCAGAGTCAAAAAGGAGGGAGAGGAGAGAAATTGGGTCGGCGGGATCGTGGGTAATGAAAAGCCAATTGCTGCCTTTGGCTTTCGTTGTCTGCGTTGTGCGTTGAGAGAGAGAGAGAGAAAGAGAGTGGGAGGCCTCTGTGTGTGTGTGTTTGTGTGAGAGCGTAAAACACGTTTTTTTGTAAGCTTATAAAAAATGCGTTTTTTGTGAGTTTTTGACTATTACGTAAGAGAAAGCACCACCTATGTCTAACATAATTCAATACTAATAAAGCAGATGATAATAATCAAGCCTAAGAACTATTATTAGATGTAATAATGATTTTTATAGTTGAAAATAGGACTAACGTTGTACATTTATAGTTGCACATTGGATTGAAATTCACTTTTATTATTGTAATGCTTTTTTTCGGTTTTTTTATTTACTTAAATTGCTTTATTGAATTAATAACAACTAGTGTGCCATGGATGCCATGATATATCATTACACATGTCAAGCAAATAACATTTTTTTATGATAATACATTATTATACTGCTTACATTATTATTTTAACGATTCGAGCCCGAATTTCAACCTGCTAAATAGCCACTACACACTAGCTCACTAATAACCTCCTCATTTGTTTAATCACATTCCATCATATGCCTCAAAAAATACAATTGATGATTTAACAATTAGTATAAGTGTATGTGTCTTCTATATATTATACTAAATTATCAAATATTTTCGATGTGGTATAGGGGATATCACAATTTTCCCCACTCAAAATCTTGTCGTCCCTGGCAAGGTCAATCGATACCCAGATGTACTCTTGGGCTAGCTCACAATCATTAAGTCCGGGGTTCCGCTCTAATCTCATTTGTAACGACCCGAGTTCGAAGTACGACCCGCTATGTAGGCACCACACACTGATGAACTAATCACCTTTTCATTTGGGTTAATCACATTCTGTCATAGGCATACAAAAATTTAATAGATAATTTAATGATTAGTAGTAGTATATGTGTCTTCTATATAACAAACTAAATTTCTAAATATTTTCAATTTGGGATGGAAATATCACAATTATTATCTTCATTTTTATTTTTATTAGTAATACACCTACTTATATTGTTATTACATATTCCTGTTAGAAATTATTTTATTTTATTAATACTTATGAACATCATTTTAATCCACTTTGTGAAAACGTAAGGCCAATTGTCAAACAAATTAAATGAATGTCATTTGACAAACAATTTGGTAGTCGGGACAAGTTGGTACGGGACGGACGGGATGTCTCACATTTTTATAATTTTAATTTTAATTTTAATTTTAATTTTAATTTTTTAACTTTTTTAAAGATATTTTATTACTTAATTCTTAGTGTGTTTTTTTTTTCAACTATCCATTCATTTTTGTGTTGATTTTTATTAATTTAATAAGTTTTTATCTTGTTGAATTGCAAAAAATTAATCTTAGATTTTCAATTTAATATTTTGGAATCATCTCATTAAGGCTTTAGTTTTATAATATTAGCGTATTATTGTCCCAATGCAGGATGGAACGGGATGAGTATTTTCTGTCCCGCGAAAAATTTGGGTCGTCTCGTCCCGTAATATTACGGGATTTCATAGTTCTGTCTCGTCCCATCCCGTGTTCCCAAATTGACAGCTATAGCAGCAGATTGAAATTTTAACAAGCTTCTCGGATAAGATTATTTCTTCATTCCCTTCATTTTCTTTATTGTTTTTTTTTTTTGATTAAAATTTGATCTTTCTATTTTTATTTTCTTTGCTATAAATATTATTCTGGGTCAAGTTGCAATTTGATTTTAAATAAAACTTCATTTTAATTTATTTTTGTCATCGTTTTTTCTTTTGCTTGAAATTTAATTTGTGTTTTTGTTTATTTTTCTTGCTTTTCCTTTGTTTTTATGGTTTGATATTGATTTAATTATTTGCTTTAATATGTTATTGTAAGTTTTTATATTTGTTTTGATTTTCATGTTTTATGAATATTTTGATTGTTTGTGAATTCTTCCTTTTTCATTATTTTAGTCAAATATTAACATTTGTATTTCTAATTAAATTTTGTATTTCTAATTATTAATATGCATTTTTTGTCAATTTTTTTGTGACATTTCATTTTTCATTATTATTTTAATTTTTTTAAAAAAATTGATTTTGTATACTTTTTAGTCTTTGGTTCCCTTTCGTTTCAGTTTTGTTATTAATTTTAGTTTTAAATTTGATTTTTAATAGAATTTCTTATTTATCAAGTTTTGGTTGTTTTTGTCCATTTTGATTATGTTTATGAATATTAAATTTTGTTTTTTCTCATTTGATTAAAATTTCATTTTTGTTAAAAAAAAAAATTCTAATGTTTATTTTAAATTTTAGTAATGTTTTTCTCTTTTGTTTATTTGTTTATTTTATCTATTTTTTATATTGATTTAAATTTTGTTTATTTTATCTATTTTGATTAATTTTGTAAAAGTTTAATTTTATTATTTCAAAAAAAACTTTTTTAAGTTTAAGAAAATAAGAGTTTTACCACTGCAAATAATAATTTTATAATTTTGACCCATATCATAATTTTGATGGTTTGCCACTCCATGCATGCCATGTTATATCATCTCACATGTCAAAAACTTGTAACTTTTTCTATGATATTGCATTATTATACTTCTTAGTATATTATTATCCTTTTTTTTTTAAATGCTGGTATATTATTGTCTTAATTTTCATTATTACCACTATTTATATTGTCCTCGCAATGGTTATTATAAATTATGATACTATACTTATGACCATCATGAATGAGAATGATGATGTTAGGATCAAATGATAATAATATTGTTAATGATATTTTATCATTTTTTTAATGTAATGTGTACATTTATATATAGAGTAGGTCTAGGGAGAAGTTTCTCCATAAGTTATGGAGAAACGGGTTTCTGGATATCCAGAAGCTTTGGGATTGATATCCAGAAGCTTTGGGACGGATATCCAGAAAAAAGATTTGAGATCAAATCCAAGGCCAAGACCAAATTTCTGATCTCGATATCACTTTCACAAGGTTCTGGATATCCAGAACATTGAATATGGATATCCAGAAGCCTTAAAACTTATATCCAGAAGCCAATTCTAAATTTCTGGATATCACTTACATAGGTTCTGGATATCTTTTCATAAGGTTCTGGATATCCAGAAGCCTTGGGACGGATATCCAGATGCTTTGGAAAGGATATCCAGGAAAAAAAAATTGGGGCAAAAGCCAAATTTCTGATTCTGGATATTACTTTCATAAGGTTCTGGATATCCAGAAGCCTTGGGACGGATATCCAGAAGCTTAAGAAAGGATATCCAGAAGCCTTCAATCAACCAGAATCACGATTTTTTTTCTCTAATTTTGTACGGTAATGGATAATCGATTCAGTTGGCCTTAACAAAGCCCCAAACGCAGACTGCACTCACAAAAATGGCGAACTCAATTCAACTTGCCGGCGCTTCACTCATCTTCCTCCGCCATAGCCAAACCTTCTTCAAACCCTTCAAGCTCAGTTTCAAAACCTTCACCATCAAACCCCCAAATTCACATCCTTATTCCACCACCGCAACCCCATACCCAGATTCATCATCTGAACAAAACCCAGCTATTCAGAGTTGGGTTTCAATGACAGGTTGGGTTTGGAGGTCGCCGGTTGATTTGGCCGGAGGGGGAGAGCTTGGTGATGGGTTTTGGCCGGTGAGATGGGTGAGGGAGCTGCCTTTCCGTGCGTTTAGAGAGAGATAGGGTGAGTCTGTCTGTGTTGTTGTCTGCGTTAGAAAGAGCGGAGGAGTTCAAAGGCAAGGGCGTTGAAAAAACCCGTTTCTCCGTAAGCGACGGAGAAACGGATTTCTCCCCAGATTTTGTGTTATATATATCTATAGTATAAATGAAGGCTGCTTTTTGAACAGTTGATTGAACAGTTACACGGGCGAAAATGACCCTTTTGCCCTCACTATTCACTCTCTTTCCTGTTTTGCCCTCCCACCTTTGTATGTCGTGCGACATACATGTTTTTTTTTGGTTTGTTTTTTTTTTTTTTTTTTTTTTGAAGATATATAAAAAAAAAAAAATCTCACGTGGTCTTGGACACGGGCATGTGCTAGGAGATTTATGTTAATTAAAAAAAAAAGACCCGTGTCCTCGGACACAGGCATATGTACTAGTATATATATATATATATATATATATATATATATATATATATATATATATATATATATAATGAATATGCAAGGTTTATCCAAGTAACATGACAGTTTATAGAAGCAAATTGTACTTATCAAGAAGAATCACGTAATTTTCCAAAATAGCAAGGAAGTGGGTTCACGAAATGTAATTAAGTTTGGTTTAATTTCAAAGGAAAAAATGATTAATAAATAAAGTTAATCATAATATAAAAAATTAATCGTACCAAACAAAATATTACACAAGCTGGCGGACACAAGATTTTTTTTAAGGGAGGAAAAATTATTTTTATTGGCGAAAGAGGGAAAAAATTTCAAGGGAAAAATTGTTCATTTTTTTTTCTCTTTTGTTTATTTGTTTATTTTATCTATTTTTTATATTGATTTAAATTTTGTTTATTTTATCTATTTTGATTAATTTTGTAAAAGTTTAATTTTATTATTTTAAAAAAAAAACTTTTTTAAGTTTAAGAAAATAATAGTTTTACCACTGCAAATAATAATTTTATAATTTTGATGGTTTGCCACTCCATGCATGCCATGTTATATCATCCCACATGTCAAAAACGTATAACTTTTCCATGATATTGCATTATTATACATGTACTGTACATGGCGAAGTCACTTGAACGCATGCCATGTTATATCATCTCACACGTCAAAAACTTAAAACTTTTCTATGATATTGCATTATTATACTTCTTAGTATATTATTATCCTCTTTTTTTTTTTAATGCTGGTATATTATTATCTTAATTTTCATTATTACCATTATTTATATTGTCCTCGCAATGGTAATTATAAATTATGATACTATACTTATGACCACCATGAATGAGAATGATGATGTTAGGATCAAATGATAATAATATTGTTAATGATATTTTATCATTTTTTAATGTAATGTGTATATATATATATATATATATATATATATATATATATATATATATATATATATATATATATATATATATATATATATATATATATATATATATATATATATATATATATATATGTAAGGTTTATCCAAGTAACATGACAGTTTATAGAAGCAAATTGTTACTTACTTATCAAGAAGAATCACGTAATTTTCCAAAATAGAAAGGAAGTGGGTTCACGAAATGTAATTATGTTTGGTTTAATTTCAAGGGATAAAATGATTAATAAATAAAGTTAATCATAATATAAAAAATTAATCGTACCAAACAAAATATTACACAAGCATTGCAGTGGCTGACACAAGATTTTTTTTGTAAGACTACCAACAATAACAATGGGGTAATAAAATGTTAAATGAAAGTTAATTTTTTTTTTTTTTGTTACCCAGGTTCCCAGCTTTGCCGAACTAATCCTGGACCACCAAATACCGGTCCCTCAGTATAATGGCGGAGGTAAATCGCGGGATGTGCCCTATGCAGCCAGGGTGGCAGCACCTCTTATACTCCAGAGCCCCAAGGGAGCCCTCCTACAAGGCATTTACATCACTCTTACATCACCAATCGGATGCTCCAGCTGCTCTTGTCAAAGAGGCATTTACAACACTTTTACAACACCAATTGGCTGCTACAGCTGCTCCTGTCAAGATTCGAACTCCCCACACTGAGGATACAAGCCCAGCAATGCTGCTTTCTTAACTGCACGGATGTGCCCCGGGGGCTCCTAAGAACCCTGAAACCAAGGTAGGAATTTAAAGCCCAAAGAATCCCCTTGGGGGGACTCGAACCGGTGACCTCCCCTTCGAAAAGCCACCATGATACCACAAGGCCAAGGCCCATTAGGCTAAATGAAAGTTAATTTTTTTATTTTTTATTTTTTTGATTACCCGTGTTCCCGGCTTCGTCGGATCAATCCCTGGACCACCAGTACCGGCCCTCGGTATCTTGGCGGAGGTAAATCGCGGTATATGCCCGAGGCGCCTGTGGTGGCAAGCACCTTATACTCACGGCCCCAAGGGAGCCCTCCTACAACGCGGTAGTTGAACTCCCCACACCGAGGTTGCAAGCCCAAAGAATCTTTCCTTAACCGCACGGATGTGCACCGGGGACTCCAAGGCTCCACGAAACCCAATGGAAGAATTAAATCCACAAGATCCCCTGGGATCGAACCCCCGACCTCCCCGTAGGGAAGCCGGCCATGATACCACTTGGCCAGGAGACCGTTGGTTAAATGAAAGTTAAATTAGTTAGATGAAATCTTGCAATGGGTTAAATGAAACTTGAGAATGAAAATATTCATCCGGTTAAAAAAAAAAAAAAATGTCACCAATGACACGTGTCGACCTCCCATTGGGCCAAATTTGGCGCGTGCGCCACACCGCCCAGACTGGCGCGTGAGTCGGTCCAATTTTTCTTCTTTTTTTTTTCTGGTTGTGCCAACTGTCACCATGGTATTGGTCCGTTGAATTTTCAGATTTGATTTTTTATCCCAAATCTTTGAGCTGAATTATCACCAAGTAAATTAATTTTTGTTTTATTCGCCAAAATTCGTCATTTTTCCCCTATAAATTGATGCAAGTTTCATTTGATTTGGACAAAAAAAAAACAATCATTTCTCAATCATCCTTCTTCATTTCAGCCTTTATTTAAAAAAAAATCATCATCCTTTTTGTAACTTCTCTTATTTTTAATAACAATTATCGTCATTTATCTAATTATTTAATTGCAAAAAAATTAATTAAGTGTGAAATATTTTTTTAATTATAAATAATAATAATTATTATTATTATTATTATTTTACTAATCATAAAAATAGAGAATATAAATAAAATAAAAGTGGTGGGATATAGAATGATGAGTTGAAGGGGGTTGAAATTTAATTTAATTCAACCATTGTAGAGTGGTTAAATGAAAGTGAACATGAGGTTAATTTTGCTGACTTGAGAGCAAGACTCAGTTATGCAAGACAGAAAACCCCTCCTCGGCATAGGAGCCCTCCTCGGCATAGGGGCTCTCCTCGTCACAGGACTCCTCCCCGTCCAGAAATGGCTCCCAGGAGGGACAGAACACCTCCTCGTCATTTCAGGCCAGTTAATGGCAGAGTACTATCTGGACACGAGGATAATCACCAGCAACATGAGGAACAAAGCCGAGTAAATGGGCGCAGAGAAAAAGAAAGGACCCATCGTAGTTCCCATTTCAGCTCGGGAATCGATGCCAGAAATATTCTCCTTTTAAAAAAGAGGATCGATGAAATGGAAATGGGAAAGAAGGAAGTGGATGATGATGAAACCAATACCACTCGTCATTTCTCCCGGCGAATTAATGATCTACCTCCCAATCCGACTCTCAAAATCCCAAGTTTCGAAAAATATGCGGGAACCAGAGACGCATGAGACCATGTACAAAGTTTTGAATCCACGATGGCCCTCCTCACCAAGGAAGATGATATTCTCTGTAAGGCTTTTGCAAGTACCTTCTCCGGAACAGCTCTGTCCTGGTTCCGTGAGCAAAAGAAGTGAAGCATTGACGACTGGAAAATAATGAGTAGGAGGTTCTTGTACCACTTTGCAACAGATGGGAAAAGAAAGAAAAGACTGACATACCTTTCTAACATTGAGCAATGAAAGAATGAAAACTATCTAAGTTATTACAATCAGTTCACAGCCATGGCTGGCCAGTTAGAGGAAAGCCTAAATGACTGGGAGGTGATTGTTTGCTTCAACTCCGAACTGAGGTCCGGACAATTAATCTATGAACTCTCCGCTAGAGAGCCTAAGTCAAAGTCCGATCTATATAATGTGGCTTACGCTATAGCTATGGCGGAAGAGAAAAGTAAGAAAAGGTCTGAAAAACCAGAAGCACATGCAGCTGGTACCAACCAGGCTTCCCACGGGAGTAATTATAAGGGAAAGAATAGTACTCGGGCTACTGAAAAAGCGGAGGTCTTCACCCCACTCACCAAACCAATCACGGAGATCTTGAAATTGGTAAATATACCCAATCCCCGACAACTCGACGAGAGAACAAAGTATACCCGTGACAGCTCCAATTATTGTGCCTTCCACAAGGATCACGGGCACGACACGGAGAATTGTATCTCCCAACAGAGAATGATCCATAGATGGGTTGATGACGAAAAACTTGATCGGTATGTTATTCGAATGGATAACAATCGAAGAAGAGAGGATGACGATGACAAAGATGATGAAAAGGAAGATAGGCCTCATAGGGCTAAACTCCATGTTATAAGGGAGGAGAGAGTCTCCAACTAGAAATTGAAAGACCAGATACATGAGCTAATTAAGATCTACCACATCCCCGCCTAGATCCATAAGGAGGAGAAATTCCTCAGCTTCTCCCCTGATGAGCTAGCTGGAAGTCACGCAGCACGTGAACAACCTTTGGTAATCAAAGCAAGGATTGATAATTGTGACTCTGAGAGACTCCTTATACACTCGGGGGCCTCCAGGGACATCCTGTACTATTCAACTTTCCAGAAGATGAATCTGAAAGATAGCATGCTTGAGCCATACTCTTGAAGACTAGAAGGCTTCACCAACCATAAAGTCAGCACCATGGGGATAATTGACTTACTACTGGAAGTTGAGGAACATCCCTTCCGAGCTGAGGCCACAGTAACATTCATGGTCATGGACCTGGCAAGTGACTACCACGTCATCCTAGGCATTCCCAATCAAGGAAAACATGGGTTGGTCGCCTCCCTCCCTCACTAGCGAGTTAAATTTCCCACTCGTGCTGGAATCGAATGCGTGAGAGCGACCCCCAAAGACTTCTTGAAACATGTGATGAGGAGCAGAAAAACTGCCAGGAAGGTAGAGGTAGACACACCAGAAGAAAATCTGAAAATCTCTAAGAATGTAAAAACTACCAGCACCAGTTCTAGGCTTAATCTAATTTTTGAATCAGAGGATGAGGAACACATGATACTGGATATTCAGGAGGACAAAGGCAATGACATAGTTCTGTCCGTCCCATATATAGCCCCTCATCTCGTCAGTGGCCAGAATTCCCTGATTTGAGACAAGGAGAGCTACAGGACGTAGATGAACTAATTGACATTGAAGACCTATACATAAACGGTGATGAAGGTAGAAGGCTTAGAGAAATAATCATTGAAACTTTGCAGTTTTGGGACGGTCCAAAAATGGAGCCCATAGAAGAACTGGAGGTAATCATACTCAATCCCGACTACCCAATCAGAAAATAAAAATCAGGGGCCGGCCTTCCTCGGAAGAAAGGAAGGAAATCATCACTCTTCTGAAAAAACAATCTAGATATATTCGCCTGAAAGGTCGAGGATATGAGAGAAATAAAAGAAGAGGTAGTAGTCCACAAGTTGGAAGTCGACCCGTCTGCTAAACCTATCAAGCAGACAAGGAGAATTTTTGCAAACGATAAAGAAGATGCAATCAAGGAGGACGTGCAGAAACTGCTAAGTGCAGGAATTATCAGGGAAGCCTCTACCATGTTTGGTTGGCCAATGTTGTGATGGTCAATAAACAAAACGGGAAGTGGCGAATGTGTGTAGACTTCACAGATCTCAACAAAGCTTGCCCGAAAGACAATTACCCTTTCCCTAAGATTGACAAGCTGGTAACCTCTATTGCCGGACACATGACTCTCAGCTTCCTAGACGCCAACTCTGGTTATCACCAAATAAAAATGGCCGACGAAGTTATTGAGAAGACATCCTTCTAGGCAGCTGGAGGAATTTAGTGTTCCATGATGCCCTTCGGGCTTTAAAATGCGATCGCAACCTACCAACGTATGGTCAACAAGGCATTTGGGGAGCAGATAGGGCACAACATGGAAGCCTACATTGACGGCATGGTCATTAACACTAGGAATGGCAGTCATGCCCCTGAATTGCAAGAAATCTTTGGGAACCTACTATCAAACAACATGAAGTTGAATCCAAGTAAATGTGTGTTTGGGGTGGCGGCCAAAAAGTTCCTAGGTTTTATGGTATCACAAAGACATGAAAGAACCTACCAACGTCAAGGAGGTTCAAACGCTGAACGGAAGAATAGCATCCCTTGATAGGTTTATTGCAAAGCCTGCAGAGAAATCACTCCTTTTCTTCAAAGTTCTGAAGGGGACCAAGAGATTCTCCTGGACATCTAAATGCTCAGAATCATTCATACAGTTGAAGGAGTACTTGGGATCCTCTCCTGTGTTGAGCAACCCTGTCACTGGAGAGATGTTATATGTCTTCCTAGCAGACACGAACTTCACTATAGCTGCGGTACTAGTCCGGAATGAAGGAACCACTCAGAAACGTATCTATTATGTCAGCAAGGCATTATTAGATGTGGAGAGCAGATACTTCAAAACATAAAAGATAGTCTATGCCCTAGTCATAGCGGCAAGAAAGCTATGCATATTTTTCTTCACACCGCATAACTGTGTATACAAATGCGCCCCTGAAGAAAATCTTGCATAAGTTGGACTGGTAAGGATGTCTCCTTAATTGATCTATCGAGCTCACTGAGTTTGATATCAGATACCAAACTAGGAAGACGCTCCAAGTACAACCTTTGGTCGATTTTATGGTCGAAACCACCTTCATAGGTGAGCACGACCCCACCTCCCGTAAGCGCAAAAAACCTGCGGGGTAAGAACCGACCATCGAGCTTCCATTTAACTGATGGGTCGTATACACAGATGGGTCAGCCACTTAGGAAAGAAGAGGAGCTGGAGTTATACTAGCAAGTCCCGATGGGGAGCATACCATCCAGGACGTAATCAGATTCAAGTTCCCCGGTTTCAACAATCAAGTTGAGTATGAGGCTTTGATATTTGGCATAAAGTTGCCATCCTTCTATGAAGCAACCAAAATAGTCGCCTTATGTGACACCCAGCTCGTAGTAAAACAAATAAAAGGGGAGTACAACACTCAGTACCCCATACTTACAAAGTATAAAGACCTCGTCCTAAACATAATGAAGAACCTGGAATTTTTTGAAATAAGTCAAATAGACCGGGAAGACAAACAAGTGGCAGATGTTTTATCTAAGCTGGCGACTATTGACGTGGCAGATCCTGATTCTAACCACTCATAATCTTTGCCGAAGAACATGTCTACGAAAGACTACGAGTATTGCTCCTAGACGGGGAGGAGAAGTGCTGGATAGATGAATACAAAGACTTCATTGAAAAAGACCAACTGCCTGAGAACGAGACACATGCTTGGCTTATCAAGAAAAAGTCAGTAATGTTCACAGTATGGAATGGGATCCTGTATAGAAGATCATTCACAAAACCCCTACTGAGATGCGTCTACCCCAAAGAAATATAAAATCTTTTGGCAGAAGTCCACGAAGGCATCTGCAGTGGTCACCCGAGGGCCAGAACCTTAGCTAACAAAATCATCACGCTAGGTTACTAATGGCCGAACCTGAGAGATGACGCACAAGCCTACGTAAGAAAGTGTGACAAATGCCAAAGATACGCTGACATTTCTAGGCTTCATCGGTGGAACAGACTCTTATAGTGCCTACTTGACCATTTGCCATGTGGGGAATCGACATTATCGTATCCTTCCCCCCCCCCCTGCCCGAGGCAACTGCAAGTACGTGATAGTAGCAGCCGCACATCAAATCATCAGTGATCAGACCTCAATGCTTTTGCAGCAAAACTGAACAGACTAGGAATCAGATCATGGTCTTCAGTTTTCCAAGGCTTTTACAGCAGAACTGAATAGACTAGGAATCTGACACATCAAATCATCAGTGATCAGACCTCAATGCAACGGACAAGCGAAAGCAGCCAACAAGTTGGTGCTTACAGCACTAACCAAGAACCTAGAAGGAAACGATGGTAGATGGTTAGACGAACTTCCCTTAGCCTTATGGGCAGTTTGCACAACCACCCGGGGGCCAATCGGATAAACCCCATTCGCACTAACCTTGCGATCTAAGGCTATGGCACCAGCTGAGATGGCTATCCCTACAATGATTAACTCAAATTACGATGAACAAGTCAATAAGGTCAACAGGCTGCTAGACCTAGACCTAGTGTATAAGAAAAGACTAGTTGCTCAGATGAGGATGGTGAACTATAATCAAAGGACCAAAGCCTACCATGACAAAAGGGTCAACAAAAGAGTATTCCAAGTTGTAGACTGGGTACTTAGAAAGATTAAAGCTACAGGCAGAAAGGCAGAACATAACAAGCTCTCCCCAAACTGGGAAGGCCCCTACATCATCACTCAAGTTATCAAAGAAGGGACCGACAAAATGAAGACCCCAGATGGGCATGAGCTGAAACATTTGTGGCATAAGGATCATCTACAAAAATACTATCACTAATTTTTAGTTTGTTTTATATGTAATAGATTAGTCTTTGTTAGTCCTTTTCTGTTATTTTCAAGTAAAATAGGACTGCAGATTGATTTAATCATATTCAGTTAATGGAGATTCAGTTTTTATCAAGACAAATGACTAGCAAGACAACTTTGAAAGACAAGAAGCCCCCGCCTAGGCACCGAAGGGATAAATGCCCACACTTTATCTAAGACATATGTCGAAAGATCTTTCTCGGCATAAAGAGATAAACACCAAAACTAAATGCCGAATGACCTTGCTCGGTATAGAGGACAAGCTCCCAAAAATTTATCTAAGACTTATGACTGAATGATCTTCCTCGGCATAAAGAGATAAAATCCTAAAAATTTATCTAAGACTTATGATCGAATGATCTTTCTCGGCATAAAGAGATAAAATCCTAAAAATTTATCTAAGACTTATGTCAAATGACCCTCCTCGGCATAAAAAGATAGTTCTCAGAAATTACCTAAGACTTGTGTCGAACGACCATCCTCAACATAAAGAGGTAAACTTCCAAAAACAAAGGCCGAACGATCTTCCTCGTCTTAAGGGATAGATTTACAATCTATCTAAATGATTGGACTGAATGAACTTCCTCGGTTTGAAAAGAAGCAATGCAAATGTCGAGTTACCCTTCCTTGACTTGGATACTTAGTCAAATATTCAATATACAACAATTATCCAACATACAAACATTCAAGCAAGAAGCAGTTCAATATGTAAAGGCAATTGAAATAAATGCATAAAGGATAAAGACGACAATGTGTGGAAGCAAACACATTATATTGATTAAGGTTCAAGTATAGAAATTGTACAAAAAACAAAAAATTACATAAAAGAAACAAGAATAAAACGATCAAGGCTGGTCTCCATCTCTAAAATGATCGTCTTGATCGACATCAGCTTCTAGGATAGTGACCTGCTCGGTCTGCCCCTCTTCAGCATTTCCCCTTCGTCGTCAGAAGCCTCCTCGTCCTGGATTTTCTCAATCAGAGCATTTATATTTTGAGGATCTACTGGAGGGGGGACCCACGCAGCTCGGCCTTCCCTAGAATCTTGGGCGACAATTACCTTGAGCACGTTTTCAGAATAAGGCACGAGAGAGTGCCCCGACCGGGCAAGGTTGTCACATGCATCTTGACAGACAAGCTGAGCTAGCAAGCCTACATTGACATTCAAAGTTGGGTCCACCAAGGCCCTTCTGGCTAAATGAAGATAGCCATCGGAATACATGGTAGCCGTTTTATCAACCAAGGCCTGCTTGAAAGTCAGTTTGACCTTATTTTGAGAAATGGCCTCAACAATTTGAGAAGGCAAGTTGGCCTCCAAGAGTTTATACTGGGCACCAACTTCCTCGGCATTTTTTCCCAGCTTGGCTTGGAGCCTTTCAATCTCAGCTTACCCGGCCTTGCTGGCTTCTTCGGCCTTTGCCTGCGTCTCCTTGGCCACTTTCAGCTCTCTCTAGGCCTCTGCCCTAGCCGCCTTCTGCTCGTAGACTTCCTGTCTCAAAGACTTAAGCAGCTCCACAGCTATGGCCAGATCAGCCTTATTCTTCTCGATCTATCGATCGAGCTTCTGATGTAGATCGTCAACAACTTTGCTTCTTATAGCTTCATAAGCAGTGATCATGGCAAGCTACACCAAAATAAAGAAAATCATCAGAAAAAATTTCAAGTGTGGAAGGACGAGAAAGGGAGAGACAAATTGACGAATAGTTATACCTCGCTTAAAAGGAGTACCTGAAATTACCCGGATGCGGCTCGCGCGCGGGCCCCGGCATCTCGCACTCGTCGCTTCTGGAAGTTGCCCGGATCCGAGAGGCAGCGCGTTCGCGCCCCGGCATCTGGCTTATTCCGTTTGCAAGCGTGTGTTGCGTTGGAGGAGGTGTCTCGCTGTGTTTTGCTTGTAGAGTCGCCACGCCGTTTTTATTAAGCCCAAAACATTGAAAAAGGGCATCAGTTTAAAAATAAACTGTTTTTGTGTGATGAGATTTTGAGTTCGGAGGTCAGATGACTCCTCGGGAAGAGAATATTAGAATCTTAGAGCTCGTCCGAGTCGCCTCGTAAAACGAGTCTTTCGGATACCCCTAATATTCTTTAACTGTTTTGTGTGTGTGTGTGTGCTTTTAAAAATGCATGCTGTATCGGATGTCTACATTGTACACTATGTATTGAAATAGTATAGGAAGGAAGCCTTACCAATGTTGGTTCGTGTCTGTCTTCCGCTGGGGAATAGTGTTTGAGGATGGAATAGTGTTCCGGTACGGACCGGGGTTACTTCGGGAAGGGGCCGGTTGTCTGCGGACAGAGTTTCGGCGTGAGTTGAGATTGTAGGCCGCGTTCGGGCAGAGGTTCGGCGTACGTGGGGATCGTAGGGATCACTCGGGCAGAGGTTCAGCGTGCGTTGGAATCGTTGGTTGGATTCGGGCAGAGGTTCGGCGTGGTTTGGGATCGCCGGTTTGATTCGGGCAGAGGTTCGGCGTGGTTTGGGATCGCCGGTTTGACTCGGAAAGAGTCGGGACGCCTTGGGAAAGACCAGGCAAGGCCTCGGAGTACCACGAGGGGCCTCAGAGTACCTCAAGAGTGCCTCGGGGCAGCGCGGGAGCATCGCGGGAGCGCTCGGAGAGGCTTCGGAGCACCACAAGGGAACTCAGAAGGCCTCGGAAGGATCCGAAAGGGGCCGAGAGTGCCCCGAAGGGTCTTAGAGGGGAGCCTGAAGACTAGGGGGAGAGGAGAGAAGAGGGAGGTGTGAAAAATGAGGGAGGGGGAGCCCTCTATTTATAGTGTAGGAAAACTGCAAAGAGGTCCGTACGGACCTCTTAGGTAATCCAAAATTTTAGATTTCCGGGATTTGAGGGAATCTCGTGGACTTTAAGGGGATTTTCGTAATGATTATGTCTGGTGTAAAGAGGTCCGTACGGACCTTTTGGCATGCAAATATGTCCGTACGGACTTTCCATGCTCTTGTGAATGTGATGGCAAGCTAGCTCTCGTCGAGAGCTTTCCAACCATATATGGCAAGTCTCAATCGGAGTTCGTATGAAGGAGTTATGACCTCCGGAAGTTTGCCCCTGGTTTTGTCGTATGCTTGGATGGAGAGCGATCCAGATTGGGATACTTACAGAAGCCCCTCGGCGACGTCACTTATGAAAGAAGTGGGGTCGTCGATAAGATAAGGGTCCTGATCTGGATCGCGTGTTGGGAGAGGAAGTGACCGTGAAGGTCGGTGTGAGGACGTGGCGGTGTCCTGTTGTGTGACCGTTTAGGTCAGTTGACTGGACCCTGTGATAGGATTCCTACGTATCCCTGGCGAGAATCAAGCCTGGTCGTAGTTCAGAGGACGTGAAATTGTGAGTGTATGCGGGTTTGGTGGTACCCTGAAGTGTCGTGTGACCGCCGAGGTCGACTGTGGTGGCGTCCTGGGGTGGAAATTTTACAATTTTCCAAATCGGGTGGTTTAAGGCCTTCCGGGCCGGGGATAATCATTTGGGAGGTTTATACGGTCTTCCGGACCGAGTGGTTTAAAGCCTTCCGGGCTGGAGATAGTAGTTTGGCTGATTTATACAGTCCCCCGGACTGAGTGGTTTAAAGCCTTCCGGGCTGGAGATAGTGACGGGGGAGGTTTATACGGTCTTTCGGACCGAGTGGTTTAAAGCCTTCCGGGCTGCCTGTGGTGAGTGGACGGGGTGATGTCCTGAGTTGAAGTTTGTGTGAAGTGGACGTGGTGATGTCCTGAGTTGAAGTTTGTGTGAAGTGGACGTAGTGATGTCCTGAGTTGAAGTTTGTGTGAAGGCGTCTATACCTAAGTTGAGGCTTAGTTCGGGAGTATGAACCTAAGTTGTGACCTAGTTCAGGAGTATGACCCTAAGTTGGGACCTAGTTTAGGAGTATGACCTAAGTTGGGACCTAGTTCAGGAGTATGACCTAAGTTGGGACCTAGTTCAGGAATATGACCTAAGTTGGGACATAGTTCAGGAATATGACCTAAGTTGGGGTTTAGTTTCAGGAGTATGAACCTAAATTGGGACCTAGTTCAGGAATATGACCTAAGTTGGGGTTTAGTTTCAGGAGTATGAACCTAAATTGGGACCTAGTTCATGAGTATGACCTAAGTTGGGTTTTAGTTTCAGGAGTATGAACCTAAATTGGGACCTAGTTCAGGAGTATGACCTAAGTTGGGGTTTAGTTTCAGGAGTATGAACCTAAGTTGGGGTTTAGTTTCAGGAGTATGAACCTAAATTGGGACCTAGTTCAGGAGTATGACCTAGGTTGGGACCTAGTTCAGGAGTATGACCTAAGTTGGGACCTAGTTCAGGAGTATGACCTAAGTTGGGACCTAGTTCAGGAGTATGACCTAAGTTGGGACCTAGTTCAGGAGTATGACCTAAGTTGGGACCTAGTTCAGGAGTATGACCTAAGTTAGGGTCTTAGTTTCAGGAGTATGAACCTAAATTGGGAAAATGTTTTGGGACATTTATGCGGTCTTCCGGACCGGGTAGTTTAAAGCCTTCCGGGCTACGGATAATGATTTGGGTAATTTATGCGGTCTTCCGGACCGAGTGGTTTAAAGCCTTCCGGGCTGCGGATAGTGGTGAGGACATGTTATGCCCTCTGACTTGTGGTTGTGTTTGGAGGCGTTCGCGCCTTTTGTGTTTGTTTTACCGTTTAGTGGGCGAGGTTCGGGCTTACGATGACGGCCGGTAAAGGCGAGGAGTATCTAAGTTGAGTTTTTTCGAAAGTGTCTATAGCCTAGGTGAGACTGTTCCAAGGCGTCTGGACCTAAATTGAGACTTAGTTCAGGAGTATGACCCTAAGTTGAGACTATTCTAAGGCGTCTAGACCTAAGGGAGACTTAGTTCAGGAGTATGACCCTAAGTTGAGACTATTCTAAGGCGTCTGGACCTAAGGGAGACTTAGTTCAGGAGTATGATCCTAAGGGAGACTATTCTAAGGCGTCTGGACCTAAGTTGCGTTTGATGGCGCATTTTGTGGAACCTGTATGGAACTTTGTTTGTGGGAATTTTTGGAAAGGCATCATACCGTGCTGGGATTCTCCTTTTTTTGTAGCATTTATTGCAGCTATGTCTTGCATTTGAAGTTTATTGACATACCTTTGCTGTGTTTACCTGCAGGAGGAGGCGCCTTTGTGAGGAGGAAGTTGAATTGTTGAGGACGTGTGGCGCCTCTAATCGAAGTTGCTGAAATGCTGAGGACGCGCTGGCGTTTTTGACCGAACTTGTGGTGAGGGCAAGGTGGCACCTGTGTCCGAACTTGCGGTGAGGGCGAGGTGGCACCTCTGTCTGAACTTGCGGTGAGGGCGAGATGGCGCCTCTGTCTGGACTTTTGGTGAGGGCAAGATGGCGCCTCTGTCTGGACTTGTGGTGAGGGCAAGATGGCACCTCTGTCTGAACTAGCGGTGAGGGCTAGGTGGCGCCTCTGTCTGAACTTGCTGTGAGGGCTAGGTGGCGCCTCTGTCTGAACTTGTTGTGAGGGCGAGGTGGCGCCTCTGACTGAACTTGCTGTGAGGGCGAGGTGGCGCCTCTGTCTGAATGCGGTGAGGGCGAGGTAGCGCCTCTGTCTGAACGCGGTGAGGGGGAGGTAGCGCCTCTGTCTGAACTTGCTGTGAGGGCGAGGTGGCGCCTCTGTCTGAACGCGGTGAGGGCGAGGTAGCGCCTCTGTCTGAACTTGCGGTGAGGGCGAGGTAGCGCCTCTGTCTGAACTTGCTGTGAGGGCGAGGTGGCGCCTCTGTCTGAACGCGGTGAGGGCGAGGTAGCGCCTCTGTCTGAACTTGCAGTGAGGGCGAGGTGGCGCCTCTGTCCGAACTTGCGGTGAGGGCGAGGTGGCGCCTCTGACTGAACTTGCTGTGAGGGCGAGGTGGCGCCTCTGACTGAACTTGCTGTGAGGGCGAGGTGGCGCCTCTGTCTGAACGCGGTGAGGGCGAGGTAGCGCCTCTGTCTGAACTTGTTGTGAAGGCGAGGTGGCGCCTCTGTCTGAACGCGGTGAGGGCGAGGTAGCGCCTCTGTCTGAACTTGCTGTGAGGGCGAGGTGGCGCCTCTGTCTGAACGCGGTGAGGGCGAGGTAGCGCCTCTATCTGAACTTGCGGTGAGGGCGAGGTGGCGCCTCTGTCTAAACTTGCAGTGAGGGCGAGGTGGCGCCTTTGTCTTAACTTGCTGTGAGGGCGAGGTGGCGCCTCTGTCTGAACTTGTTGAAATGTTTGAGGCCGTGGGGCGCCTCTGACCGAGTTGTTGAGGTGTTGAGGACGTGGGACACCTCTGGATGAGATGATGAGGACGTGGGACGCCTCAGGTGCTGGACAAGGAGAGGAGGGATGGCTCGTCTTCTTTTCTTCTTCTTTTTTTTTTCTTCGTTCTGACCTCTGCGGACGTCTTGGAGTATCCGATCGAGGAAGGTGCTGAGTTCACCAAGGACGATCAGGTGGCTGGCGAAGGCGCCGAGATGTGGGAGTCTTTACCTGGCGATGGTGCGGATGACTCAGAGTAGGACTCTTTTTTTCTTTTCTGTTCATGTTAGTGAGGAGAGCAACAAAATATTTGTATTTATATGCACAATGTATTCACATGTAATGAACTCTTTTATTTTTTGCTTTAGGGGTCGTTTCTACTCCCTTTTTTTTATGTTCTGTGCATGTCGCATGAGCTTGAAATGTTTGTGGCTAGTGTATGGTGGCCGGAAATGGCTTTGGTAAGGCTTTTGAGCAGTTTGAAATTTGAAGTAGCTTTGTGAGGTTTCTTGAGCGGCAATGGAGTGATGTCTCCTGGGGACGTGTTTGTTGGATGTGGCAGGCCATTGCCGGGCTGGTGAGGACATCGTTCCCTTAGTTTCGGGGGAGACTTTCCATGGCATAGATTGCTTGGCGCTGGGGACCGGTTCATGCGTGGGAAGCCTGCTTTGTAGCGGCTTTAGATGCTCTTACGTATTTTACGAGGGTATGGAAGTATTCCGCTTTCCCTCCTGTGTGGTGCTACTTCGGCCGGGAGAGTGTTGTGTTGACCACCACGAGTACTGGAGTTGGTACGAGCGGCATGTCGGGCGATCCCAAGTGATTTTGGGAAGCGAGGCGTGAAGCGATTGCAGGGCCGGTGCCGTCGCGGCCTATTGCCTTAGGAGTGCGGGCCGGGTCTAACCCTCGGGATGTCATGGGAGACGCTTTGTTTGACTACGGGACTCGAGTTGTGGTGGCGGGAGAGGTCCCCTTTGCAGACTCGCAGGAGGAGATTCGGGCGAAGCGCGAGTGAATGAAGCTGCGAGAACATTGGATTGTTTGACTCTGAGGGAGGACCCCTAATATCGGGCCCGAGAGAGGCGAAGGCTGGCTCACGTGGAGCGAAAGAAGACTCGCCGGGGACGAGGGAAGAAAGGGAAGAATGGCGAGGGGACAAACGCAGATGGCGCGGAATGACCTCCTAAGTATCTATTCATTGCATTGCAGACACATTGTTTGTTAAATGTATTAAGCTGTCTTTTAGCATGTTGTGAATCGAGAGTAGACCGTGCTTGAACTCATCAAAAAGTGTTTTAATGTGATGATTTGTGATTTACTTTTAAAGCTTTGTCGAGACGCAAAATCTCTTGCTTTCTTCTTGTCTGAGCCTTGGTGGCGTCAATTTTTGGAATTTTGTGTATTCCTTAGACCGAACCAATGAAGGCTGCCTACGTTCCCCTTGGACTGAGGGGCTCAGGTCTGCGTAGTTCAACCCTCTTTTGTGGGAGAAATGACTCGTAATGTACACTCACAAGGGCGTATTTATTTTTGAAGAGGTGGGAACGGGTTCCCTTTTGTGTGAATGCCTTATTTGATGTAGGCACAAAAAACACGCTTTTGGGTTTGACTCTTCTGAGAGAGTATGAGAACTGAAAAGTTTGTAAAAGTGTATGGATGCCCTTGCTGACAGAAAATCAGTGTTTAGCTCTATTGTCCTATTTTGTAGAAAAAGAAGACTTGTCGAGACATTTGAAAACTTGATTTGTTCACAATGATCACTTGTTTGCTTAAAACCCTTTGCTGATGTTCGGGTTATTCAACAATAAAACTTGATATGCTTGATTAATCACGAGGAGAAAGTCAACCGGTATCAAGGATCGAGTTGGTCTGGTGTGAAAGAAGGTTTGTGTATAGGAGAGGTCATTGATGAGACCGGGTTTGTGGATTTGTATGTGTTTATGACCGGACCATTTCTGGTTGCCTACGTTCCCCTTAAAACAAGGAGCTCAGGTCGACGTAGTTCGGGGTCGAACCGTGTTTGGCTTTGGGGCCAGGGCATGAATATTTGTGCGGCCTTTGACGAAAAGGCTCGGAAAGCTGAATGATGAGGCACGGGCCTTGAGGTGATTTCTTGACAAGTCGTATTTGACGGCAGTTTCAGTGACTCCATTGCTTCTTGATCGCTGGCCCTGGGTCTTTGACCTAATTTTTTTGTAAAGCTTCTGCTTGAGCTCTTTTTTTTTGTAGCTTCTGCTTGAGCTTTTTTTTTTTTTTTTTGAAGCATATGCTTGAGCTTTTTTTTTGTAGCACGCTTGAGCTTTTTTTTGTAGCTTCTGCTTGAGCTTTTTTTTTTGTAGCTTCTGCTTGAGCTTTTTTTTTTTGAAGCATATGAGGGCGAAGGCAAGCCCCTGCTTGAACTTTCTTGATGTGCAGGAGGGCGAAGGCAAGCCCCTAGATTGTTGTCGACATGGGATCAATCTTTTGATGCTGAGTGACCTGTTGTTGTCCTTTGATTTTGCCGCCGTCGTTGACTTGGTCAAGGTGATGATGGGGACATGTTTTGGAAAGTGTATGGCTTGATGGAGGCCTTTGTGTGGGGTATGGTAAGGTGTATGGGGAGCTATCGATTGACTTTCTCACACCAATTAATCAAAGCATTAATCATTTGTGGAATTACTTGTTGAGCAATGCAAGTGATCACATAGAACAAAACCATTTCATGTAATGTAATGTGGGGTGCGAAATAATGTCTCAATTCTTAGCAAGAAAAGAAAGAAAACTTTCGTATGGAAAATTGAAGACTTAATTACAATGTCCGAGAAGGACTTGATTGAATGAGAAAAGTTCTAGAACCTACGAGGTTGACTGTACGATTCCTTTTGTGTTTTTTTTTAAAGTGTAGGGGGGAGAAGAGGACTCGATATTCTTTAGGCGAAGTATCGATGGAGAATTCTCCGATTTGCATCTCTGTAGGCTCTTCAGCAGTCCCCAAATTCATTTTGGTTAAAACCTTTTCGGCAGCTTGGGCCCGATTTTCCTCTCATTTGACAACATGCTTAAAGATTTATTTAATGCATTGTTCATTAATGTGTCTGTGTCTTTATCAAGTGAATCATTATTAACTGTTTTTGATTAGTTAATTTATCATTTGTTAAAGTGGCAATGAGGGGATACTCAGAAAGGTCAAACTTTTATTCAAAGCATAAGGAAGCGCATAATCTTTAGGCGTAAGGCCGTCAGACGACTCGAGAGACTCAAACTTAAATACAATAGACTCGGGGTCTTTTATTTTCGAAGTTAGACTCTAGGAGATGGGGGTTAGTCCAAGCTTCTCGTCCTATCTCTTCTTGCTGGCTGTGGGTCCGCGTTTGTGAAAGTTGCGCCGTTTTTGATGCTGCCACTTGCTCGGTCTGTCTCGAACTGCCTTATCTCTGGGGAAGGCTCGATACATCCCTTGGTGTGCCCCGATTCCGGAAAGGATTGTTGGGGAATAACCGTTCTTGGATTCTTTCTCTCGAATTCTTCATTGCGGAAGCCCCAGGTTCCGTCTTTATGTCCCCAATCATTACGGGAGTTTGCAAAGGACTTACCCACCATGCTTACCCCGTCATTTCTAGGGAAAGGGTTTCCGACTGTGTTGGGACCGCGGGGGCGTTCCAACTTTCCCTCTTCGATTAGCCCTTGGACCACTTGTCTTTGTTGGTGTAATGCCCTAGGCTTTAGTTATGTTTAACTGAAAACCGTTATGTATCATCTTTATCGTTTATGTTTATTATTTGATTATTATATAGTTTGCATATTTATTGTAATAATCTCCGTCCCTAATTATTAAGAGAATAATTAGTATAATTGTCAATGGATAATCATGTGATGATTATATGCATAAGAGATGCACATTGAAATTATGGGTACTTGTTAGAGAACAAGTATTTGGACATGACCGCATGAGATTTATGACATGGTCAAGTGTCATAAGTAAATCTCATAAGGTTACTTCATTTAGTCCCTAGACCTGAGATTATCATGACCTTACATATGATGAAAAATCATGTTTGATTTTAGTCAAACGATATCTTAACACGATATCTATAAAGACTATCATTGGCATGATCGGATTCATGATGGGAAGGATGATAAGTCAAGAAGGAATTTGTCCCTCGGAAGAGAGATGTTATGCTTGGGCCCCTCGATGAGTGATAATGATGAAAGTGTATGGCCGTACCCCAATATGATTGGAATTATCATTATACTCAAGGAATCGAGAAAGCATTGAACATAGACAAGTTGACAATGACCATGACTTGTGTTCAATACAACATCGTGAGACAAAGGGAGAAATGGAAGTACACCGTTGGAAACGTGAACTCTTACGTTACATTATTTGGGTAGACATAATGGCTTGCTAGAGTCCGCTTATGTCTTATGAGGTTCGATATGATCGAACTCATTGCCAACATAATGTAATCCTATTGGGTCACACACAACTAGAATGAATTGGTTAAACCGGAGGAAGAATAGTTGAGAGTTTACGTACGGCTATATATACCGCGCGACATATTAAGCCAATGGCTTAATATACCGCGCGACATAATAGGCCAGTACGCGGTTTGACAGCCTGTCTCTCCTAATACGATTAGGAGAGGTATTCCTACTATTGTAGTATAAATACAAGGGTTCTGTCAGACCTAAAAGGTTAGCCGAAATTTTCAATCAAAATTCACAACAAAATACTCTCATTATTCTTCAAGGTTTTAGATCTAGCAATCATCAAGAAGTTGTTCTTGAATTCATTCAAAGGTGTGGATACCAAAAGAGGGTCTTCGTTCGTTCATCGATCAAGGCCTAGAGTTCAAGCAAGTTGAAGAACGAAGTTTGTGATTCGATATCACATAATCAAAATCGTTCGATAGCTCAAGACCGGAAAGCGTTTCAAGGTTGGTTTAATTCTATCTCATAGGAATTTAAATTAATTGTATAGAACGGATCCTAGGGCTTCTTGGGTTTTATGTTTTAATGCTTAAATCCGCTGCGCATGGACCCGTAAAACCCAACAGTGGTATCAGAGCCCCGTTCGTATGGTTAAGTTTGAATTAACATGCTAGATTTAAGATATAAATTGTTTATATGCTTATTGCATGTTTTGTATGCGATAGAATTTTTAATTGTTTATGTGAAACAATGTGAAAATCGTTTTCGAAATATGCTGAATTAAATCTGTAAAAGGGATGTTTTACGTGATTTAATTACATGTAATCTGTATTGGTTCGAATCTGGAAATCCTGTTACTTGGGTTTGCTTATGTCGCGCGACATGTTGAGCCATGTGGAGTTCAGTTAGCGCTGTTAGGTCGCGCGACATATCAAGCTTGGCTGATGTTGTCACGCGACATAATAAGCCAAAAGCGGCGAGAATCGGTTTGTTCAATTTTTACGCTATTCTGCGTGATTGTGTTTTCAATCGATATGTTCATATGAAAATCTGGATGTTATAAAATTGAGTTTATAAGTCCGCGATAGATTGATTCATTGATATACATGATTAATTGATTAAAATGTGATTTTAATAATTATTGCAATGTATATGAAAATCTGGATGTTATAAAATTGAGTTTATAAGTCCATGCTAGATTGATTCATTGATATGCATGATTAATTGATTAAAATATGATTTTAATAATTATTGCGATGCATGAATTATTTGTTCTTAAGTGTTAAGAATTTTATTAGATGTTTAGTTGAAACATTGAATTGTGATTTCCTAAAATGTTTAGTTGAAACATTGCATTATAGTTTCCTAATATGTTTAGATTTAGACATTGTAAATTTTGGATTTTATGATTGTTTATGGAAACAAGTCATAATTACGCGAAATTTTAAAAGGAAACTAATTGTTTATAAAAGGTAGTGATTATGTTGCCAAATCAGAGTTGATTTCTAATTGTGCATGACTAGGAGAGTTATGTCTAAGGAAAAGTTGGTACTTAAGTAGTCCTTGTGGCTCACCTATCTTCTGGGAACTTACACAGTGCATGATTATGACTATCTTTGCTGATATGCTTATAATCTACCTTAAAGAACCTTCATTTAACTTTTAAGTTTTTTATGCCAATCTATGATTTAAACACTTGAGACCACTCGGATAGTTTTGGGTGGGCTTGCCATAGCAAGGTGCTTTGATTCTATTCCGTTTGCGAGCAAGATGAGGAAATGGTGGTTCCTATACGTTTAAAATGGATGAACTTAATTGGGTTATCAAAATGGTTTTGGACCCAAGGCATAAGATGAGATTAAAATATGCTTAGACATATGATGTCTTAAATAAATCTCATAAAAGATCCTAAGAGTCATATATGATATGATTGATGTTTTCTACCTAATTAGTTTGATCTTGAGCGGTGCGCCATAGCGTACTTGAGATCAAATTAAAGATGGATCTTAGTCCTAAGAGTCATATACGATATGATTGATGTTTTTCTACCTAATTAGTTTAATCTTGAGCGGTGCGCCATAGCGTACTTGAGATTAAATTAAAGTTGGATCTTAGCCCATTAAATGCATATTATGCTTATTAGCATTGGAAGGTGTATGATTTAGTGGGAGTATTTGTAAAATACATTATTTGCTCTTAAATGATAAATGTGTTGATATTGATATGTGTTCATATAATTTGTATATTTTGTTGTAGAAATAGCATTACATAATGATAATTGCGATTCGTCCTTATGAAGGACAAAGTTCGAAAGGAACAATACATAATGTGTATGTTCTTGACGAATCCGTTCCTACTAAACCCATTGCAAATGTTGCAAAGGGCAAATAAGGAAGAAACATTAGAAACATAGTGATGATTCTGACAATATTGCTTGCCTTGTATTTGCCACCATGGTTGAAGGCTCTTATGAAGAACCTTGGGTTCATGATAACTAATCTTTTGTTCTAGCATAACGCAAATGGGGAAATGTTCCAAGTGCAAGCTAGGCAAAAGATATATATGTTGTGGTGAAGGCTCTTTATTCATATGATGAAAGAAGGAGCAATCCGCAAATTGTGTTAATGGTTTACACAATAAAAGGGTTCATAAAGGAAGGAAAAAGTAGGTAAAGCAAAGGTTGCCAAACCTAGGACAAAAGTTGTCAAAGCCGAAAAGGATAAACCCAAAGTGTCTCAAAATGATGCAGTTTGCTATCATTGCAATAAGATTATCATTGGAAGCAAAGTTGCAAGGCTTATTAGGAAGGCCTAAAAGGTGAAGAAGGGCAATATGATTGCTACTACTTCAAATATCTATATGATAGATATTTTCCCTTCGACTTCTTGTTCTTGTGTATATGATAACGGATCGGATCCCACATTTGTTTAAATGTGCAAGGAACAAAGAATAGAAAGCTACTCAAATAAGGTAAATTAAACCTATGCATGGGAATGGAGCAAAAGTTGCAACATTAGCCATAAGGGACTTATGAAGTCACTTTACCTTGTGAAGTAGTACTTGTTTTGAACAAGTATGACTACGTTCCAGATTTGAGTAGGAGTATTATTTATATTTCTTAAATGGATGATGAAGGATATAATTTTCTTATTTTCAATAAGAAGTTTTATATTTATTTAATAATATGTCTTATTGTAATGCATATGTCATTAAATGGTCTTCATATCCTTGATGATGAGAAACAAAATAATATTGAAGATATCTATGATATAAATGGGAAATCTAAACCGAACAATATGAACAAAGCGTTTATATGGCATTGCCGGCTTGGTCAAATAAATAAGAAACATATATCTAAACTCCATTAACATGGACTTTTAGACTCATATGACCATGAATCATTTGAGGAATGTGGATCTTATTTATTGGGATTATCGACCAAACCACCCTACACTAAAGTAGTGGGAGGACTAGTGACTTATTGGTCATTATACATGAGATGTATGTGGACTATTAAGTAGCATTGCTAGGGGAAGACTTCGGTATTTCATCATATTTCACTAAAGACTTATCTAGATATGACTATGTCTATCGATGAAGTCCGAAGGTGAATCGTTTGAGATGTTTGAACATTTCAAAGATGAAGTACAAAACAACTTGGTAAAACTGTTAAGTACTTCGATTAGATCGAGGAGATGAATATTTGAGCCAAGAATTTGACAATCATCTCAAAACTATGAAATCGTTTCAAAGTTGACTCCACCGAACACCACATTGTATGGTGTTTCGAAAGGAGGAATTGAATCTTGTAGGACATGGTTCGTTCGATGATGTGTCAATTAGACTTTCCTATTTCCTATTTCCTTTTGAGGATATGCATTAGAAATAATGCGGTTACCTTTGAATCGAGTCCCTACTAAATCGGTTCCTAAGGCCCCACATGAGATGTGGCATGGAAGAAAACTTAGTTTGTCTTTCATGAAGATTTGGGGTTGCGAATCTTATGTAAAGAGACTTGTCTCTTATAAGTTAGCACCAAATCGACAAGGTTATTTTCGGATATTGATTTTACAATCACAAAGAGAACAAAATGTTTGTTGCTCTACACGATTTGTTTCTTGAGAAATAGTTTCTCAATAAAGAATCTAGTGGGAGTAAAATTAATCTTGAAAGAAGTTCAAGAACCCGAAAATAATATGGAACCAAGAGTAGAGACGAGAACCAAGTTCACAAAGGAGTTGTGAAACCGGTTCAAGATGCACAAGTCCATCGTAGATTGGATAGGTTACGATCCGAACTCAAGAAATAGTGATTTCTCGTTGCGGAAAGTGATGAAGTGGAAGTCATTGAGAATGACGATCCTACTTGCTATCAAGAAGCGATGTCCTCTCTAATTTGGATAAATGGTTAGGAACCATGGAATCCAAGTTACAATCCATGTTTAACAATCAAGTTTAATTGGAACTTGATTGGGCTACCTAAAAGTGTAAAAACTAAAGGGTGCAAGTAGGTCTTCAAAGACCAACATGGATGTGAAGGTGTATACTTTCATGACTAAGGATTGTAGCAAAAGGACTTAGGTTAATTCATAGTATTGACTATGTTGAACTTTTCCGCCGATTACAATGTCGATGTCTGTTAGAATTTCAATTGCCATAATCGCATATTGTGACTATGTGATATGACAAATGGATGTCAAACGACTTTCTTTAAATGGAAAGATTATTAAGGATGTGTAAAGTACACAACCCGAATAGTTTGTCGATCCAAGAAACTCTAATAAAGTATGCATGTTGCAAGGATCCATGAGATGGATTGAAGCAAGCTTCAAGGAATTGGAATCTTTGTTTTGATGAATTGGTCAAAGAGTTTGACTTTATCAAGTACAAAGATGAACCTTGTGTATGCATGAAATTCAGTGGGAGCATGGTATTATTTCTATTGCTTATTACAATAATATCTTACTCATTTGAAAAACAAGTTCCAACACTTAAGACTGTTAAGTCTTGGTCAAGGAAAGGTTTCTCAATGAAAGATATGGGTAAAGCCGCTTACATCCTTGGCATCAAGATCTATAGAGATAGATCTAGAAGGATAAATTGGTTTGAGTCAAAGTGTTCACATTGACAAGGTTCTTAGAAGAGTCTAAGAAAAGTGGCTTGTCAATGGGTCATAGTATTTTCTCTTAAGCAATACTCATTGTCTTATGACAATTGATGAGCAAAAGGGAATGAATGAAGTTCCATATGCTTCGGCATTTGGATCTGTCATGTATGCCATGATTTGTACTAGACCCGACGTCTCATATGCTTTGAGCATGATGAGTCGAAACCAATCTGATCCTGTGATGAAAACCATTGGATGGCAGTCAAGATGATCCTTAAGTACTTAAGAAGAACTAAGGATACGTTCTTGGGATTTGAAAGATTGGAAGTTAATCTTGTTGTAAGGGTTACATAGGTGCTAGCTTCCAAACTAACAAAGTTATTTTAAAATCGCAATTAGGATTTGTGTTTGTGCTTATTAGAGGTGCGGCTTTTGATTGGAAGAGTTCCAAGCAGAAATTGTAGCCGATTCTACTACTAAGGCCATACTTTAGCAACATATGATGTAGCTGAAAGAGGCAGTTTGGATCAAAATTTCATTTAGTATTTTGGAAATACTTCAAGTGTTTTTCCAAGTATCACTAATCGATGAAACTTTTGTTATGACAATAGTGGTGCCACTTGTGCAAACAATGGAACCAAGGTCACAACAGTGATCCAAACACTCACTTAGACGTTCTTCGAGGAATTCATAAAGAATGAGAAGACGTTAAAATATACAAAGTATCAACCGATGATGACATAAGGGACTCACTTACAAAGACACTCGCATAGGCAGAAGCATGATGGGCATGTTAGATCCATGAGTATTCGATACATAAATGGAGCCTAGTGCAAGTGGGAGACTGTTGGTGTAATGCCCTAGGCTTTAGTTATGTTTAATCGAAAACCGTTATGTATCATCTTTATCGTTTATGTTTATTATTTGATTATTATATAGTTTGCATATTTATTGTAATAATCTCCGTCCCTAATTATTAAGAGAATAATTAGTATAATTGTCAATGGATAATCATGTGATGATTATATGCATAAGAGATGCACATTGAAATTATGGGTACTTGTTAGAGAACAAGTGACTGGACATGACCCGCATGAGATTTATGACATGGTCAAGTGTCATAAGTAAATCTCATAAGGTTACTTCATTTAGTCCCTAGACCTGAGATTATCATGACCTTACATATGATGAAAAATCATGTTTGATTTTAGTCAAACGATATCTTAACACGATATCTATAAAGACTATCATTGGCATGATCGGATTCATGATGGGAAGGATGATAAGTCAAGAAGGAATTTGTCCCTCGGAAGAGAGATGTTATGCTTGGGCCCCTCGATGAGTGATAATGATGAAAGTGTATGGCCGTACCCCAATATGATTGGAATTATCATTATACTCAAGGAATCGAGAAAGCATTGAACATAGACAAGTTGACAATGACCATGACTTGTGTTCAATACAACATCGTGAGACAAAGGGAGAAATGGAAGTACAGATTGGAAACGTGAACTCTTACGTTACATTATTTGGGTAGACATAATGGCTTGCTAGAGTCCGCTTATGTCTTATGAGGTTCGATATGATCGAACTCATTGCCAACATAATGTAATCCTATTGGGTCACACACAACTAGAATGAATTGGTTAAACCGGAGGAAGAATAGTTGAGAGTTTACGTATCGGCTATATATACCGCGCGACATATTAAGCCAATGGCTTAATATACCGCGCGACATAATAGGCCGCACGCGGTTTGACAGCCTGTCTCTCCTAATACGATTAGGAGAGGTATTCCTACTATTGTAGTATAAATACAAGGGTTCTGTCAGACCTAAAAGGTTAGCTGAAATTTTCAATCAAAATTCACAACAAAATACTCTCATTATTCTTCAAAGTTTTAGATCTAGCAATCATCAAGAAGTTGTTCTTGAATTCATTCAAAGGTGTGGATACCAAAAGAGGGTCTTCGCTCGTTCATCGATCAAGGCCTAGAGTTCAAGCAAGTTGAAGAACGAAGTTTGTGATTCGATATCACATAATCAAAATCGTTCGATAGCTCAAGACCGAAAAGCGTTTCAAGGTTGGTTTAATTCTATCTCATAGGAATTTAAATTAATTGTATAGAACGGATCCTAGGGCTTCTTGGGTTTTATGTTTTAATGCTTAAATCCGCTGCGCATGGACCCGTAAAACCCAACAGTCTTAGCACGAAGCAATTGTCGGTAGTGTGACCAGGGTAGTTGTGGAAGGCACAGTGTTTGCTCATGTCCATGTTAGGCTTGTGAGTCTTTGGTTGGAAAGTCTCAAGGGGTTTGAGGATGTTCCTCTTTACTAGTGTCTCGAGGACTTGGCTCAAGGGCATCCCGAGGTTATCGAAATGCTGAAATTGTGATATGCAAGGCGGATTGTTGTTCCTCGGGGGTGCTTGATCGTGGTTTGCTTGAGCTCCGTTCTGAATGTAGTGGACTGCTCTAGTAACCTCTTTCTTCTTGTTTGGAGGTGTTTGGTAACCTTTTTCCTTTTGCTTAAGGAAACTCTTCTGTTGTATCTCCTTTGCATGTTCTACCAACCAAGACATATGGGGGTCAGTAGGCAGAGGCAGGCTGCCGTTTTCTGGCATGGAGACCGAAGGTGGAGGTGGATTAGCTGATGGGATCGCCATTCGGGAGTCTTGGGGAGGTAGTTGAGTGTATACCATCCCATACCCTGGGTTGTTGAAATTGAGGGCGTGATTGCCCGGGCCGCTAAGGGTTGTGTTTGGGAATTGGGGAAATGATTCATTAGCCCCAAGTGGCAGACCGGTGGGTGGTAGGTTTGAGATGTCGGGATATCCGCTTGGGATGCCTGTCCCGGGTAAACATTGGGATTTTTGGTTATGGCTGCGAGGCTCGTATAGAGGCAGAGGATTGAATCCTGGGGGATACCAAGATGCATTGGGATCTAGCGGAGCAGGCACGTATGTGTGCTGTTGGTACTGAGCTTGGGCCGCAGAACCGGGAAATTGACTATGCTGAGGCGGGCACGTCGGAGCTGCTTGACTGATGCCTGAGTGGAGCTTTGAGCGAGAGCTGCTTTGCGTTGCTGGGAACTCGTAGCTTGGCGGAGGTGGGACATGCTGATAGCCTTGAGGACCCGGGGGAGCTGGTATTTCTTTGTCTTCTATGAGAACGAAGGTCCCATCAGGTTGGGGAACCGCGACGGTTCTGCGACGGCGCATGACGTATTCGATCCAAGCCTGCTGTTCTTCTTGGCGTTTCTCGAGAGCCTTGAAAGCTTGCCAAACTTCTTCCATCGTTTGGAAATTTCCCGGGGGCGGGGTTCCGTTTCCCTCACTGTTATCTGTTGATCCCGCCATGGGGGAGTAGCGGACTGTTCGGACCGCTGAACCGGAAGGGCTATCGGACCTTGTGACCTCGATACTGAAAAGGCGGCTCCCGGGTACTCTCAACCACTCTCGGTTCGCTGGAGGGGGGTGACGGGTAAGGTTTAGACACGGGAAGGCCTTTTGGGATAAGGGGGAAAGCTCACGTGACATGCAGTTTCCGCTTTTTATTTCTGATTTTTTTTTGTTGTTTTAATTTACTTAAAACGTGTTTTCTTAGAGTCCTAGGTAGGTTGGAAAAGATTGCTCTTCTTTTTCGCAACTATGCTAGATCCTGGGTCAGTGGAGACCGTCTGTGCGGCTATAAGCCCCTCGTTTTGCACCTGTATTTCGACATCCCAGGGTGGATGCCCCGGCGAGGTCCTATAGGGCAAGCGGTTTCCACCGGCCTAAAAGAAAAATCGAACCTAAGGACCGAGCCTGTCATGTTCATTTTAATGCGTTAGCCATGTGGATAGTGAACCGAGCCAGCCATTGAGTCAAGATCAGGTCAAGAGTTCGGCATGACCTCTCTTTACCTTGCTTGCGCAAGGGATCTGTGACGTTAGGCGTTGGCTGGGTCATATCGTCATGGCTGACGTATTAAAGGCTTGATGACTTGGTGTCATGTGGGCGTGGATGTATATCCGAGACGGAACATCGTCTGGGTGTAGCTTCGGAAATCAAGATCAGGTCAAGATTTTAGCATGACCTTTCATCGATTTGCTTGCGCAAGGGATCTTGAGTTCCGAGCTTCGACTCAGAAGATGGTCGGCATGGGATATGTATCCAGGCTGGTATGACACGGACTGGGTAAAAACCAACCGAGTCTGGACAGAGTGTGACTCAAGACTCACACGTGCAGGGTTGACGCTTGGCTAGGATGGGATGTTTGAAATGATCCCGTGCGCGCCCAAGAGGCCTAGGAAGACCAAACGGACTGCAACTGAGACCACTCTGGGTTAAGGGTTGTAGTGTGCAGTGTATCCGAGGCGGTGCGCGTAGCGTGCGGTGTAGCAGAAGCGATGTGAGTAGTGTGCGGTGTAACCGAGGCAGCAGTGCGAGTAGTGTGCGGTCTCTAAAATTCTTTTTCTGAGTAAAACAGAAGTTTTTGAAGAATTTTAAATGTATGCACAGATGTATATTGATGCATTTTTTTTTATATATTTTTTTTTGTAAAATAAAAAAATAAAGCACGTGCACACACACACAACAGTTAAAGAAAGGGGTAAAATGAAAGTTTGACCCTCATCATCGTTTTAAAAATCTTTTGTTTTATTTAAAAGTTTTTAAAACAAAATGTCCCCAGCGGAGTCGCCAACTGAAATTACCCGGATGCAGCTCGCGCGCGGGCCCCGGCATCTCGCACTCGTCGCTTCTGAAAGTTGCCCGGATCCGAGAGGCAGCGCGTTCGCGCCCCGGCATCTGGCTTATTCCGTTTGCAAGCGTGTGTTGCGTTGGAGGAGGTGTCTCGCTGTGTTTTGCTTGTAGAGTCGCCACGCCGTTTTTATTAAGCCCAAAACATTGAAAAAGGGCATCAGTTTAAAAATAAACTGTTTTTGTGTGATGAGATTTTGAGTTCGGAGGTCAGATGACTCCTCGGGAAGAGAATATTAGAATCTTAGAGCTCGTCCGAGTCGCCTCGTAAAACGAGTCTTTCGGATACCTCTAATATTCTTTAACTGTTTTGTGTGTGTGTGTGTGCTTTTAAAAATGCATGCTGTATCGGATGTCTACATTGTACACTATGTATTGAAATAGTATAGGAAGGAAGCCTTACCAATGTTGGTTCGTGTCTGTCTTCCGCTGGAGAATAGTGTTTGAGGATGGAATAGTGTTCCGGTACGGGGTTACCAAGGGGCCGGTTGTCTGCGGACAGAGTTTCGGCGTGAGTTGAGATTGTAGGCCGCGTTCGGGCAGAGGTTCGGCGTACGTGGGGATCGTAGGGATCACTCGGGCAGAGGTTCAGCGTGCGTTGGAATCGTTGGTTGGATTCGGGCAGAGGTTCGGTGTGGTTTGGGATCGCCGGTTTGATTCGGGCAGAGGTTCGGCGTGGTTTGGGATCGCCGGTTTGACTCGGAAAGAGTCGGGACGCCTTGGGAAAGACCAGGCAAGGCCTCGGAGTACCACGAGGGGCCTCAGAGTACCTCAAGAGTGCCTTGGGGCAGCGCGGGAGCGTCGCAGGAGCGCTCGGAGAGGCTTCGGAGCACCACAAGGGAGCTCGGAAGGCCTCGGAAGGATCCGAAAGGGGCGGGAGTGCCCGAAGGGTCTGAGGGGAGCCCGAAGTGAGGGGAGAGGAGAGAAGAGGGAGGTGTGAAAAATGAGGGAGGGGGAGCCCTCTATTTATAGTATAGGAAAACTGCAAAGAGGTCCGTACGGACCTCTTAGGTAATCCAAAATTTTAGATTTCCGGGATTTGAGGGAATCTCGTGGACTTTAAGGGGATTTTCGTAATGATTATGTCTGGTGTAAAGAGGTCCGTACGGACCTTTTGGCATGCAAAGATGTCCGTACGGACTTTCCATGCTCTTGTGAATGTGATGGCAAGCTAGCTCTCGTCGAGAGCTTTCCAACCATATATGGCACGTCTCAATCGGAGTTCGTATGAAGGAGTTATGACCTCCGGAAGTTTGCTCCTGGTTTTGTCGTATGCTTGGATGGAGAGCGATCCAGATTGGGATACTTACAGTACCTTCATGTTGACGGATGTTCCATGTTAGGCTTGACGTCAATAAATTAATCGAGCAGGTCCTCGTCCATGGCCCGATGGACAACTGGCCGACCTAGCCTCAGCTTTGGGCCCTTGCGGGCCAACACATTAAGCCCCTTGATGGTGGAATAAACCATCAACTCCTTGGCCTCCACCTCGGCTTCAGCATACATTTTCATGTGCCGAACAGTCACTTCATCCAAGGAGGAACTAGCAGCAACCCTTTTTGAGGAGGGCTCCTCCGGCACAACTTCAGTCCTTGGCCTTTTCTGGCCAGGAGTTCCTTGGGTGGTCTATGGCTCCTCGGTATCAGTTAGACCAGTCTACCTTAGGGCCTCCTCGGTTTCAGAAGCCATATTCTAGGAGCCTTGTCCCTCCTTAGCTTGGGCCTCTTGCCCTTCAATATCTTCCTCGATGGAGGCACCAGCACCCCCATCGACTTTAGGGGCAGTGCCCAGCGTCCTTGGTGGACAAGACTGCTTGACGAGCAATGGCATCATCTCGTCTTTTGTTTCTAACTGAAGACCGGGAAGTTCTTCTCTTCAAAATCATCAGAGCTTGAGGATCTAGTATTTCCTCCTCCATTTTCTTAATCTGCTCCTCAGTTAAATCTGCATTAGACGAGGAAGACAAGTTAGTGAAATGGCGACGAGGGAAAAACAACAAGTAAAATAACACAAGTATGAAAGGACGAGAAGCAAGAGATTTACAGTCAACCACGCCCTCCTTGGCAAGACACATGTCATCGTATAATTTGCATATGTCACACTCCTCGTGGAAGATGAGACAGGGGTGCACCCTTTAGTCTGGAAATCTATTCCCTCTCACAACGGGGATGAGGGGCATCAAACCATCCAAAGGTCCACGCATATTGTCGGCCTGTACATAGTACCTCTGGTCGGTCTCTAGACTTGACCAACACAGAGTGCCCACCTGGGCAAATTGTTTCAACCTATCTATGAGGCGATCGCTCCACTCCGACCTCCATACTTGTTCAGGCACACCGGGGAACTTGGAGGGAGCAACAAATTCCCAGCCTTGTCAGCTTTCAACCCTTATCACATGATTATTCCACCCAGATACCTTGCTCGATATGGGGTAGATCAACTTGGGCTGGTTGGGGTCACTCCTCATCACTAAGACCCTAGTATCCTCCTTGTAGCTAACGGTGAAGAAGTGATGAAAAGCCGACAGGCATGGTTCGAAACCTAGACTACGGCATAATACTATAAAGCCAGTGAGGAACCTCACGATATTGGCACCTATCATGGCCGGGACGGCCTGCATATCCTCAAGTAATTCGCAAATAAAGGGATCGAGAGGGAGGCAAAGGCCAAGTTGAATCTGTTTATAGAAGAAATGGACATAATTGAGACTGTATAAAAAGTCATCCAAGGCTTTCTCATTACGAACAGGTGCACCAGGGAGATATGTAAGACGGTACTCGTCACTCGACACTCCATACTTAGAATGTAACTCCTCAATAATGGGCTCCCCAGATTTAGCTAACCTAGGCCTAGGCGTGTTACCTCTACCTCGTTGATACCTACCCCGACCTCTTGCACGGCCCAGCATGGGCTCCCTCGACAAAGGCATTCACGATCCTCCCAGAAGTCGAGGGACCAGTCGGACGAGCAGTAGTATTACCTCTCGCATACATATTTGCACAATAAATAAGAGATCAGATTTTGGCCAAGGCAGGGAAAGACGAGGGCGAGGAAGCATCCCTCCCCGTCTAAGCAAGTAAAGTCGAGGAGGGATTCTTACCCTGCAAAGGACATTCCAAGTGGTTAGACTTCAAGTAATATAAGTTGATATGGTTGAGTATCTCGGTCCAACTTTGAAACAACACGACATTGGGGGAATCTACGCTAAGTCGATCGAACCTGAACTGACTAGGGTAATGCACATCATTTTTAGGATAAATGATTACGCCATTGGGGGAATCTACGCTAAGTCGGTCCCAATGAGAATGTCTCGTCATCGATATTCGCGCCCATCAACATCCTAATAGCCGGCAGATAAATGATTACGTCTAGTAATTTGAAATAGCCCATTCGTATTCGTTTAAGCTGGGGTCGAGCACCAATTCCTCCCCGGCATAGCTGAGCTAGTAAGTCGGGGGATACTGAACGGTATAAACCGAAGTACGACCATGGGCCATAAGCCGGGCAAGGCCCAATGGACTGGGCCCAAAACATTAATCCATACAAGGCTCAAATACGATATAAGGACTGGGCCTCCCTACTTATGCTCGTCATTTCCCACTATAGACCTACACACGGCAGAGCGAATATAATGACTAAAGCTAAAATACTGAAATATGCCGACAAAGCACCTTCATATGCCGACAAGGCACCTACAAATGCCGACCTAGGCACCTACAAGAGTCGACCAAGGCCACATCAAATGACGACCAGAGCTTCCTCGCTCTATATCAAAACAAGGTAAGTGGGCTTCCCTACCCTTTCTCTCATCTACCTCGGCATTAATTCACACATGTCGACCAACATCATATATCGAGTAGCATGCCTCCTATGAATACGTATAAAAGGCACTTATCTAATCCTATTCAAATAAGGATTGTGTTAGATTATAGTTCAACTAGGATTATAATCCTCCTCGTATACAACTTTCTATACAAGGATTGACTATATATCCTACACCTATAAGTACAAGCCATAATTCGCACAATTTTGGTAACGCATCTTTTGACTCTCAACTATTGTCAATTGATTTGCTCTCTATACCACACAAGTACTTACTTTTATACCGCATGGCATTCGCCGGGAAAGCCCCGACTTAGTTTACGTGTTTATTCCTATTTTTCAGGCTATTTAAATATATAGGATACAACCTGCCGTAGGATTTGAGGTGATACGAACGTTTTTGGTATAATATATATATATATATATATATATATATATATATATATATATATATATATATATATATATATATATATATATATATATATATATATGTGTGTGTGTGTGTGTGTGTGTGTGTGTGTGTGTGTGTGTGTGTGTGTGTGTGTGTGTGTGTGTGTGTGTGTGTGTGTGTAAATGTTAGAACATGTGTTGTCATGTGTGTCATTCCCTGTGTTGCCAAATCAGTGTTGCCACTGGTGTTGCCACAGGAGTTGCCATTTAGATTTGGCAAATCCAGAATAGTTACTGTATTTTTCACAAATAATAATGTGTAAATTAATGTTTAAATATCGATGTTAGTCTGCTGTTTGTGAGCTTCAACAGGTCAACATAAGATGCCCAAGCGTGAACTTCGAAGGAGTTGAAGAAAATTACATATAAACACATTGTTTATATGTATAATTGATGACCAAGTAAAATGGTTGTTGGTTATCTATTCAGGGGGAGATAAGGATAGAGTACAAGGTATCTACAACAGAGGTGTACAAGCAAGAGAAGCTATGAAGACCAAGTCTTCTACAAATGAGGCGAGTAGGTGCTATTTTGGAGGAACAACTTCAAGGCTGTTTATTTAATCATTTTAAGTAGGCTTCAAGTTTTGGATGCCTATATATAGTGCAGTCGATCAGCTTAAGTGATCATCCAATTCAGAAGACACAAATCTGCATAAGAAAGAATTTTGCTCTTCAAGTGTCACCATTCAGTGTTGGCAACACTTTGTTCAACACTCGAGAGTTTCACATATATCTTTGTATTTTCGTAAGATTTTGAGTGTTAGTATTCAGAGAGAGCTCTATATTTATTGTTTCTTCAGTTAATGATTATTTATCATTAAGGAAACTTTTTCGACCTTGTATTTATTTCATTATATATAGAAAGGTCTTGCCCTCCTGGCACCCATCAAATTATATATTTATATAACTTGATAAATATTTAATTCTTGTGTATCTTTATTTACTTCCGCTGCAAATTAGATTTATTTCTATTATTTGTTGTTTTCGAATTGGTGTGTATTGTTGTTAGTGTTGCCGACACTAAGGACAACACTTGTGAGTTTCGTCTCACTTTTGCTAAGTTATAGACAATTTCAATTGGTATCAGAGCCTAGCACTTGATATACTAAGTGTTTTGATCCTTTTGTCATGGCTTATGATCCTGCTAACCCTAATCAAAAGAGGTTACCGGTTTTAGATGGATCAAATTATGCTTATTGGAAGATTCGTCTTCGCTCGCATATCAAATCAATTGATCTTCGAGCTTGGCGATCTATTTTAAATGGTTATTCTGTTCCAATGCTTCCTCCGGATGACGATGGTGACGTTCAAGTCAACCCTGAATTCGAGTGGACAGTTGAAGAGAATAATCTTGCTAGTTTCAATGAAAAGGCATGAATGGGTTGACATGCATATGTTCAAACTCATTCAAAATAGTCCCACTGCAAAAGATGCTTGGGATACCTTACAAAGATTTTGTGTATCTTTATTTACTTCCGCTGCAAATTAAATTTATTTATATTATTTGTTGTTTTCAAATTGGTGTGTTGTTGTTAGTGTTGCCGACACTAAGGACAACACTTGTGAGTTTCGTCTCACTTTTGCTAAGCCATAGACAATTTCAATATATATGCATCATTTGACAAAATTTTGTGATTTTGCTACTCGTTCTTGGCCGGGTATATCATCATTTTCTTGTGGAGTCGTTCTCACCGCTCCACTTCGCTTGATATCAAATTTATAAACACAAAAATTAAAAAAAAAAATAGGAGAGCAAATTAATGAGAGAAAATGTTATGAGTATGAAAAGTAAATTAAGAAAAAAAATGAGTGAAATGAATAGTAAGTTGATTGATGTTGTAAATATAAAAGTTTGCTATTTTTGGATAGTATCAACTGAAGCATGTTGAATTAAATGAAAATCGGTATCAAGTGAATTGAGAATGAGGAGTATATTTCAAGCAATATAAATGTCGAAAAAAATGTCCAGTAAATTTGAGTTTTTTTTTTTTTGTTAAAAATTTTTTTGTTTGTTAAATTTACAATTTTTAGAGTATAGGTTTTCGTACAAGTGCATTTAGTAAATTGATTTAAACATAATTTTTTGGGTATCTCCTTTATTAAAATTGCATTAAGGGAAAAGTTGTAGGAGTAATTTCTTTTTAAAGTTGCATTGAAGCATATAAATAAGTGAGACATCTTTTTTAGCGTTCACCAAAACTTTCTAGCAAAGAGATTTTAACACTTTCCCTCTGCTCAGGAGTACCTGAATTAGTGTCTCACTTTTTTAAAAGTTAATTAATTTGATTAAACTTTGACGAAATACTTAGAAAAAATAATCATCATAACTAAATTCTTAAAAAGAAAAAATTTATTGATAGTATTTAATAGTATATTAATAACAAGTTTTATTCATTGAAATAAATTTTTTTTTGTCAAGGTTCAATTATACTAACAACCTAAAATGTGGAACTGTCATTTCATTTTGAGACGGAGAGGGTATATATAATAATCCATAATGTAAACGAATTTAAAGTAAAATTATTTCCTATAAATAAAAAGCTATAACTCCAACATTTTAATAGCATATAAAATTTTATTAAAATGCTCTAGTTTTTGTATTAACAAAGCAGATAGAACAATAGTTCAATTAGCCCATAGTAGTACTGAGTTTGCTAGGAAATTGTAACAACAATTTATAGACCCTGAGCCTATTTTCTTATATTAATTAATTCAATATCTTATTAAAAAAAAGTGATTATTTTGTCTGTGCACACACAAAAAAAAAAAAAAAAAAACTCGTATGATTGATTAAAATGAAAAACTAATGGATATAAATATTTTACACGTAAGCCTTCCAAAAACAATTGTGTATGCAAGTGATTCCAGCAATTCAAAAAATTAAAAGTAACATTTATTTAGGATCCGAGCATAGTTAGCTTTTTTTCCTTTTAATATGTGTATAATACACGTGCGTACGAATAATTAAAAAAAATATTTTTTCCGTACATCAACCAAACTTAGTTTAAAATATTCGTACTTTTGAGTAAAATTGTATAGTACATGTAAAAAATGCTAAACGTATTATACTCCACGTATTATACTCCATGTATTAAACTCCACATTATACAAAATTTAAAATAATTTTATCATTTCAAATATTTAGTTTATAATAATAATATTTGTCAAAATTAATTAAAGATAATGATAGTTAATTATAACATGGTTTTTTTTGTTAAGAATTGTAGAAAATACTATATTTATATTTATTCTTTTAGAACACACACAAATAAATGTCTTTTGAGCCCAAAATATTAATAAAAAAGTTAGTTTATCTACATAAAATAAAATATAACATATTTTTACGTCCATATATTTTATTAATATTCGTACTATACCCATACCAACATTTAGAAGTATTTTTACCGTTTCCATATTTTTATGCCATATTTTTTTCCGTAAATTTGAAAATATTTCGAATTAAACTTGTACATTATTTTCAATGTTTTATATGCGTCCCGATTTAACTAATTATGGATCCGAGAGAGTGATAGAAATCATATTGAGTAAAAAATACTCCCTCCGTCCACCAACATTGATACCAAATTTCTGGGCACGGGGATTAAGGAAAAGTAAGTGAGAAAAAAAGTGAAAGAAAATGTTGTGAGTATGAAGAATTAAATAGGAGAGAGAATGAGTGGGAGGAATAGTTAGGAGAGAGAATATTGTGAGTGTAAAAGTGAAATAGGAGAGAGAATGAGGGGGTAAATAGTGAAGATTCCTTTGCTATTTTGGGCAGTATCAATTTTGATGGGACGGACCAAAAAAAAAATAAGTATCAATTTTGGTGGGACGGATGGAGTATATTTTTTTCTCTGTTCTTTTTTCTTTGCTTCAAAATTTGAGTGTGGACCCACCTCATCTCATCTCATCTGCATGTTGCAGCAGTGCTGCAAACGAGAACGGGAGCAACAGTTCCAAATTCTACAACCAACTATATATAGGCATTTGTTATTAAGTGGATATTCACACAACCTTATTTGGTTATATAGAGAAGAGAGAGAGAGAGAGAGGCAACCAAATAAGAGATTTTGAAAATGGTACTATTTCCTTCAAAATCTGCAGAGATTATGGTTATTCTCTTTTTTTTTTATATACTTAATAACGTTTTTTTTTTTTTTTTTTTTTAAATTTCACAGGCTGAAAAATTGATTGTTGGTTCATGTGGAGGTGAAGGGGGAAAGGAATGGAGCTATGTTCCCAAAGGTGATGAAATAAGTACTACTATTCACATTAATTATGAAGAAGGAGCCATATACTCTATTTCTTTTGTAAGTGTAAATGAAGCTGGTAAAGTGGAACAACCGGTATTCGGCGGTGCAGGTGGAGATGGAAAGAAAGATGATAAGGTAAATATCACACACCGATTATTGAATCGCTGATTCTGCTGCAGCAGCGACAATTTAAGAAGTTTGTCCACATTTCCTTCTTTGTGGGATGTGTCAATTTAGCAGCGCTAATTGGTTCCCATTTATATATTGATCTTTATTTTTAGGGGATGTGTCATCAAGATCAATATATATATGGGACCAACTAGTAGTTTATGAGTCCTGATAAATCACGATCGCACATCTCACAATTAACTCTATAATACTCATTATGAATTTTTTTCTTTTCATATCACTTCCATAGATTAAATTGGATGGCAATATCGAGAAGTTGAATGGAATTAGTGGGACAGTTGATACATACCAGGGTGCTCAGGTAATAACATCGTTGCGTTTTACCACCACCGATAACAAATCATATGGACCTTTCGGTTCAGTGAAGGGAGCCTCTTTCTCATTCCATGGAGGACATGATCATGTTGTTTCTGAGTTTTATGGTCGTTGTGGCTTCTGGCTTGATGCTATTGGCGTTCATCTGAAGCCTATAGAAACAAGACCAAAAATAGGAGCAGGGCCATGGGGTTCTCATGAGCCGGGTAATGGTTGGAAATTTGAGCCAAATGGTTCGATATCTCATATTTCCATCACCTACGATGATTGCATTCACTCCATCATATTCACCAGCCAAGATGTGAATGGAAATGTGGAGAAGTCAAGGAAGTTTGGGAATACGATAGGTAGTAAAAGTGGCGAGGTAAGCATATACTTTCGTAGTTTCACTTTTATTTTTGTAGTCAGCTTTTTTTAAAATATTATGTCCACTTGAACAGATTAGCATTGATATCAAAAACGAGAAGCTCAACAAGATAACCGGGACATACGGTTACAAAAACAAATATGTTGTTGTAACATCGCTATCGTTTTCAACTGACAAGAAAAAGGTATTTGGACCTTATGGTATAGCAAACGGAAACTCTTTCTCATTTGAGGTAAATAATGAAGAATTCATTGGGTTTTTCGGCCGCCATGGATCTTGGCTTGACGCTATCGGAGTCTATCTACGACCTAGAACACATATCATTGTTGATCAATGGGGCAGTCAAGAGCCGGGAAATGAATGGAGCTATGCACCAAATGGATTGATATCTGAAATATCAATCACTCATGATGATGCTATATACTCCATTATTTTCACAAGTGAAGATGACAAAGGGAATGTGGAGCACTCCAAAAAGTTTGGAAGTAAGACTGGCAGTAAAAGTAACAAGGTAATTATCTATCTACCTTCTAATTTAATGGACAAGGGACTGTTGTTTCCAAGCATGTGTTGTAGTTGCAACAATGCAACAAAAGCTTAGCAACAACAGTTCTAAATCCCTAAATAAATGTATTCTTTTACAAGTATTTAATTTATAGTTCATTCTTTCACTTTATCTTTCATGTTGTGATGAACTTGAACAGATTGACATTGACATCAAGAATGAGAAGCTCAACTACATAAGTGGTACAGTTGGTGTCAAAAGTGGCTATAAGGTCATTACATCAATCTCTTTTAAAACTGACAAGAAGAAAGTCTTTGGACCTTTTGGTGTTGCACATGGAACCATTTTTTCATTGCCCGTGACTAATGGCTACTTCAGTGGATTTCATGGTCGTGCTGGCTATTGGCTAGATGCTATAGGGGTCTATGTCAATCCAACATAGATCGTTTTACATGCACAACCTAGAAACTTACTAAATAAAGGGTGGAGATTTAGAGTTATAATTTAAGTCCGCCTGCGTTTGTGCGTTATGATACCCTATGTTTTCATGTGTGTTTGGTTCTCTTGTTTGATGAATAAAGGGTGTAATAAACATGGTTGGCTTTTGATTGTTGTTGTTGTTGTGATTTATGCATATGATGTATGAATAATTTAATTGAGTTTTTAATAATGGTAGCAAAACAAGGGTTTGTTGCCGCTAGTATTGTAGCTTGTCAGTTCGCTCTCCCATTATTTTCATTAAGAGCCATGTCTTTTATTTAAGTTGATTTATTCTACTATTTTAATTTAAGGGTATGTTTGGATACCCCAATTTTATAGCTTGAAATTGAAATTGGGACCTTCAAAACCAATTATATTGTTTGGGAACATAACTAAAATTTGAAATTGGAATTGTGTTGAAATTCTAAATCACTCAATTCCACAAAACTAATTCCATCTTAAATCCTAATAATTTAAATTCTAAATTTTGATCAATTAATAACAACTCATATTCTTTTTACCACCACCACAACAACTTTCAATCACCCCCATTTGTGCCACCTCCTGCCGCCGCCGAAAACCGCCCTCCACCGGCCACCGCCGCCTCCGCCGAAAACCGCCAACCGCCGCCACCGCCAGAAACTGCCCACCATCGGCCGCCATCGCCGGCAACCGCCGCCTCCGTCCACTCTCCGCCACCACTGCCGCTTCCGGAAATCACCGCCTCCGACTACCTCCGCCGGCTGCCACCTACCGCCACTGTTAACCACTACCACTATATACTATTTATTTTAAAAAATATAAAATTTTTATACTTTTGTTGTTAGAAAGGTTTGAACTCTAGTTAATTATAATAACTAACAACCATATATCACTAGGACGAAACTAGATATTTGACTTATTATTGAACTTTTATTTCATGTATAATGTATAATTACAATTGAATTTCACACATTATTCAAATAATGAAAATGCTATGATTTTGAAAGCAAATACTAAGTTATTTAAATTCTATAGAATTTGAATATTTATTGAATTCAAAATCAATGTATACAAACGGACCCTAAAAATAATTTTTCTCTTTACCCCAATGAAAGCAAAAGCGTAATCTCTCTCTCTATATATATATACTCCCTCCGTCCCATTACAAATCACACACTTTTCTTTTTGGGCGTCTCACTACAAATCACACACTTCCTAAAAAGGAAAGTTTTTATCACTATTCCCTCAACTCATTCTCTCTCCTACATTATTTTAATACTCACAATATCATTATAATTTACTATTCCCTCCACTCATTATCTTTCCTATTTTACTTTTACACTCACAACATTTATATCATTATTTTTTTTTTAATCTACACGTGAACAGTAACTGTATGAATTGTAATGGACAGAGGAGTATATAATTGCACGCTCTTAACCACTTATTTAGGGTCTGATTTGGTCACAAAATAAAGAAAAATTGCACGCTCTTAACCACTTATTTAGGGTCTGATTTGGTCACAAAATAAAGAAAAAAAAAAAGTAGTCGGTATGGTTATGAGTCATTGTATAACTTAATTTTAACTTGTTTTAACTTGTAATTGATTAACTGTGAAATAATACAAATATAATACTCAATAGTCTGAAATTTTTTGAGGCCCTTCTTTGTTTTTTTTTTTTTATTACCCATGTGATCCCAACTTTGCCGGATTAATTCTGGACCACCAGGTACCGGCCCTTTAGTATGCTGACGGAGGTAAATCGCGGCATATGCCCTATGCAGTCAGGGTGGCAGCACCCCTTATACTCCTGGCCCCAAGAGAGCCCTCCTACAAGGCATTAATACTCTTACATCACCAAATGACTGCTCCAGCTGCTCCTGCCAAAGAGGCATTTACATCACTCTTACAACACCAATTGGCTGTTCCAGCTGCTCCTGTTTAGATTCGAACTCCCCACACTGAGGTTGCAAGCCCAGCAGTGCTGCTTTCTTAACTGCATGGATGTGCCCCGGTGACGCAGCACGGAAGCAATACGATTCGTGTTTAGCGCACTAAACACAAGAATTCACAAGCAATGAATCCTCAAGAACACAAATCTGGAATCCACCAGAAAATTAAAGAGAAAACCTCTTTGAATTGAAAATCAATAATGAATAAGTTCTTTTTTTTTTTTTTTTTAAAGAGAAAACCTCTTTGAATTGGAAATCAATAATGAATAAGTTTTTTCTTTTCCAAAACCCTACCTTAACTATTTATACTAATAACAAGAACATTCTAGAAATAAACCCTAATGACTTAATTAATAAAACAAAGACTAAAATACCCCTCATTTAAATAAACCAAAATCAGTAATACTCAATTTAAACAAAGCATTAATTCGTCAAAACTGATGCTGGACACGGACGAGCGCGGCCGCCCAAGTGCCTAGCGCGCCCGCGCAAGTGGACAGTGACTTTTGGTCGTCTGCCTGGGTCTTCTCCTGTATCAGTCAACCACTCTTCAAAAGAACTCGACCCCGAGTTCATATCCGATATTTGGCAAGGTCCGCCCCAAAAGAATAAATACTTTGAATAAACCAATGTTCTCCTCGTCTTCGGAAAGAAGAAGAATTCTATTCCGTCCCAACGAAACAAATACTTGGAATAAATTTGTTCCTTGAGCCCGTACCAATGTAAGTTTTGTTCTTCCAATAATAAAATTATGCTAGCAATGTCGACACTCATCCGGTGACCGTCCGTCCCATCTTCCCTGTGGTCAACGTAAGTACAAAATTAACGTCCCCATGGACCCTTCCATAAACCCCCAATTAATCCTTTCTTTTTTCTTCCCACGATCAAAAATAAAAATATCATCGCATGTAAATTCTTTTGTCCAATCAATTATACCCACAACATGATCAAAAATCGATGGTGTAGACCCAGTCATGCTACCCACATCTTTATTCATGGGTTCAACTAGGGCATATCCATGGACCTTAATGCTTACCGGAGGCTCAATATTCTTGTGCTCAATCTTTTCTTCAATTGTAACATATTGTTCTTCAATAACGGGAGGCTCAATAGGGGTATGAACAAGGATCATAATATTTGTAGGAATAATTTCACTACATACCCGAATGATTTCGTCTTTTGCACATAAATCTTCCTCCCCATTGTCTCCAGGGAATGTTATTTTCACCGAAACCCGTTCGCACCCATCTATAATTTTTTGTAAGGACTCTGCCCAGTAGCCGTGGGTACACCAAAATCCGGAGGCTTTGAAGGAAGTCCCAAGAGTGCCCATTCCGAGGCTTCGACCCTTAGCCACGCGTCACCTTCACCTGTTTCAACTTTCGCGGCCATCGTCTTCGTTAGATCTTCTTCCTCCCGATTTTCTCGCCTTTCTAGGACGTCGAACCGTGCAACCACCCCTGTCTCCCTCGCCACCTCGGATCCGATTAACACGGGCGTTTGAGTTTTTTAGCAGCCCACCAACGCCGCAACCTTTCAGAGTCAACGCGGCAATAGCGGTGATTATGCCATCGATATCCGCCTTTGTTGCTAGATCCCCATAATGAATCGTTGATGAAAAGACAGGATAAAGCTCGCCCGATACCAACCGACGCAAAGACGGCAATACGATTCGTGTTTAGCGCACTAAACACAAGAATTCACAAGCAATGAATCCTCAAGAACACAAATCTGGAATTCACCAGAAAATTAAAGAGAAAACCTCTTTGAATTGGAAATCAATAATGAATAAGTTTTTTTTTTTTTTTTTTAAAGAGAAAACCTCTTTGAATTGGAAATCAATAATGAATAAGTTTTTTCTTTTCCAAAACCCTACCTTAACTATTTATACTAATAACAAGAACATTCTAGAAATAAACCCTAATGACTTAATTAATAAAACAAAGACTAAAATACCCCTCATTTAAATAAACCAAAATCAGTAATACTCAATTTAAACAAAGCATTAATTCGTCAAAACTGATGCTGGACACGGACGAGCGCGGCCGCCCAAGTGCCTAGCGCGCCCGCGTAAGTGGACAGTGACTTTTGGTCGTCTGCCTGGGTCTTCTCCTGTATCACCCGGGGGACTCCAAGACTCCTGAAACGCATGACCGAATCCTGAAATAATCTATAGTATAAATGGCACCCCTTCTTGCTACAGTACAATGAACAGTACCAAGTGCCAAATTTTTCATTTTGCCCTCACTAAGTTGTCCCTTTCCCATTTTGCCCTTAAAAAATTGTTTTTTTTTAAATTAAAAAAAAAAACACGTATCCTTGGACACAGACTTTTAATAGTACAAATATAATACTCAATAGTCTGAAATTTTTTGAGGCCCCTTTCTTGCCATCAAAGGCCCTGGGCGGGTGCTCCACTGCACCCCCTTGGCCCGGCCCTGGACTGAGGGCATACTCCAGCCAACCAACTGAAGAGAGTGATTGGATTTTTCAAGCTTTTCGTCAATGAATATGCATCTCAAAGTCGCATTCCCATCATCATCTTCAATTCGTCGTATTCAATCTGCCACGGCCAATTTTAATCTCAATTTTCTCTCTTTCTCGTGAAAAAAAAATGGTGACTCAAACGATTGATCTGTTGAAAAATAAGCTCCCGATTGAAAACGAGTCTCTCATCTTGCCCGGCGGCGTCAAGCCGGTCTTGTCCTTGCGAACGTCGATAATGGCTTCTGTACCGTTGGCTCTGGCAATTTGGTAAATTCTTAAGCTGACATTCTCTTTAACCACGTAGTTTACGTTCTCAAATCTATCACGAACGTCCAATTTTCACTTTTCCTAACTTTGATCTCTGTTACTTTCCTGTAAATATTGTTGTTTTGTATGTATATGCATTATTTTAATACTTCTATCTTTTCTTTTGTTTGGTTATTTGCAAATTGTGAAAGTACAAGATTAAATACTATTTTGTGATTTTGTCACTGAAAAATGAGGGTTTATGACACATGAACACTTGCATTTGCAAATTGTGATATCCTTAATGGACAATTTTTGATGCAACAATTAATCTTGTGCTAGCGATTGGATTGACTGGCATGTTCAAATAAATTGATAAATTCTTTGGTGCTTATTGCGAAAATGGCTCCTTTTAAGTGACGACTATCAAAAAAAATTAGAAAATGTGACAAAATTGATTTACCTTAGCACAGGCTTAGAAAGGGCCTTAGCAATTGAAGTAGAATGCGGAAGGAATCCTATCTCCAAAAGCAACTCAAATTGTAACTGGATCTGGGGAAATAGCACTCGCTGCTGCAATAACAAGTGCGGATACTCTCTTTATTACCCCGGGAAAAGTAAAGGCGTGAAGAAAATCTTCTTTTTTAAATTCTGCATTTCCCTAGTAGGAGGCAGATTACGAGTGAAAAAAGACTCGTGAAAGTCAAGTGGCTCGCTCACCTTATTCCTCAAGGTCATACCTACGTTAGGCTCTTCCCATCTTTCCATAGGACTCCTCTGGTCAGGCACTCTTTGGAAAGCAGCCTATCTTTCATTGGCAGGTAGAGCTGTTCTTGTTCAATCGGTTACTTCTACCATTCCTTCGTATACAAAAGCATCTCCAACAGAGCTTCAAAAGCTCACTTTTGCACCATTTTGGCGCAATTCGGTCCTCCAACAGGACGCCAACTGGAACGTTATTTTGAAGCAACCCAATTTTGTGGCCCAGGTAAATCCTGGGCTATCCCTTTTTCTTTTTTTTTCTTTCTTTGTGTTGTTTTTAAATTAAAATTACTACTTCCTCCGTCCCAAAATGAATAACCAAAATTTTTAAAAAATTATTTTGAGATGGAGATAGTATATATTATTTAATATAATATAATATAATATAATATAATGGTCTTATAAAAAACTAGTTTTTTCTTAAGATAAGGAAAAACGTGTTTTCAAAATAAACGGTGACAATTTTGTAATTACTGGCAACCATGTTCAAAATAAACGGTGGCATTTTCGTAATTAATGGTTTTTCCGTTTATGCCAGTGCCTGTTTAACAAACTGCCAGTGTGACAAAGTGCCAGTGCATATGTAACAAAGTGCCAGCGAAAAAAGTGTCAGTACCAGTTTAACAAAGTGCCAGTGTAAATTGGTACTGGCACTTTGTTAAACTGAAACTGGCACTTTTTACACGGGCACTTTTAAATACATGAACTGGCACTCTGTTACACTAACACTGGCACTTTGTTACACTAATATTTTTGCTGGCTCTCAAAAATACAAGCACTGGCATTCCAAAATACATGGACTGGCATTTGAAAACACATTCTTGGCACTCAAAAATGCATATACTGGCACTCAAAAACACTGATAATTATTTTTGCTAGCTCTCAAAAAAACATGAACTGGCATTCAAAAACACATGGACTGGCATTCAAAATTACAAGAACTGGCATTCAAAAACACATACACTGGCACCAAAAAACACTGGTAATCATTTTTACTGACTCTAAAAAAATACAAAAACTGGCACTCCAAAACACATGAACTGGCACTCAAAAAAACAAACACTGGCATTAGTTTACACTGGAACTGGCACATCAAAATCCATCAGCAATACTCTCAAAAATACAAATACTGGCACTCCAAAATACATAAACTGGCACTCAAAAAAACAAACAATGGCATTAGTTTGAACTGGAACTGGCACTCTCTCTCTCGTCTCTCTCTCTATACGCTATGCAGGAACCAAAATCCTCACTATTGCCGTATCCTTGGCCGCGTCTCCGGCGACGTCGTTCAAATCACTGACGCCGTCCCTCTCTTCCACTCTCAGATCGGCCTCCTTCCTCCCCTCGAGATTGCCCTAATTATGGTCTGTCCCCTACTCAATTCCACTCTCAGTCGCCGATCTTAGGGTTTCGAATCATTTAATTATATGTATTGGCTATTATTTGGTGCAGATTGAAGATTATTACGGTTGGGTAGCGATTGAGAGAGGTTTGGGTTAGGTTTCCGGCCGAAAAGGTCGCCGGCCGATGGGTTTAGAGAGAGAGGACAGATGAAGAAGATGGTTAGGGAGAGAGCAACGGTTTTCCGTTTAGAAAGAGAAAGAGCAAGCCTGCGTGCGTTTAGAGAGAGAATGAGAGAGTTGCCGGGAAAAACACGTTTTTTGTTAAGCTTAAAAAAAACGCGTTTTTTATAAGTTTTTGGCGTAATGTAATTTTAAGTTATTTGCATCATTAATTTTAAAAATAAAATTTTAACAAATTAAAATTACTTCTTCCTCCGTATTTATTAATTTCTTATTTAATTATTTAGTTTTATAGCATAATATTTAATATAATGTAATTTGAATCATATTATCACTAATAATATATGATTAATGGAAAATATTTTAATTAAATGAAATAATAAGGAATATTCTGAGAATATTCTTATTTGGTGCAAGATTTGAAGCACGTTGTTGGAGATGGTGGAAGATATTTGGTGCTGAAATTGCACCATTATAGAGTTTTGTTGCAATTTCTGCACCATTGTTGGAGATGGCTATTGTCAAATTCTATGGTAAATCTTGTGCTAGTGGTTGGATTTACTGCCATTTTCAAAGAAACGCATTTGAGAACCTTAAATTACTTACTGGTTGCCTAAACCATTTGTAGAAGGCATTGTTAAAGTTTTACCTGAAAATTCCGAAGCAGTAATACCAAAATTCAGGCTTCTTCTAGATAATTTCACTTGGCACCTCCTTAAAGGTACCTGCTGGTGTCAATGTAATCTCTTTGTATAGGGAACCATCACAAGATTTCAGTAGCTGACAAATTGTGAAACATTAATAGGTTATTTTGAATTAAAAAAAGTACTAGTGCAAATTTTGTACGATTTTAGGAGTTTTAGAGCGATTTATTAAAACTTGTCTCGTTTGTGTAAAGAAAAAAGGCAGTAAATTTTTTTTGCCTCCTATTCAATTAATGAAAATGATTTGGCCCCTTTAGAAAATTTTCTGGCTCCGCCTCTGATTTTCTTTGCACTGTAGACATCATTTTTGGTAATCTGTTTCTTATACAGGCTCCCAGCATACCTGATAAACTAATTTCAGGAATGTTTGAGGAGTCAGCACGAATTGCTAGGATGTTCTGTGAAAAAAATGGCCTGTGTTTGCTTTCCTTGATCCTCACCATTGTGACACCCCATAACCCCCATCTTCTCCTCACTGTATAATTGGAACAGATGAATCTGAACTGGTTCCTGGTAATTTATATCTTGTGCCTTTGTGAATATGATCATCTATGAATCAGTTTAGCTGTTCACAAGAGCAATTGATCATTGACATGATTTCTTTTTGCCATAATCTTTTTCTCCAACTGTTTTTCACCTTTGAAATGGTTGGATGATGAGCCAAATGTAACTCTTAGACGCAAAGATTGCGTTGATGGATCTTTGGGTTCAATTGAGAAAGACGGGTCTAATGTATTTGTAGATTGGGTGAAAAGAAATCAGATTGAAGTTGTAGTATTTTCTATTTCCAAGTAAAATCTTTCATTTATTTTATCCTCTATTTCATTGGCTTGTGTAATTGAAAAGTAAGTATTGTGGATTTTTCTTTCTTGTAGAATGTAAAATCGTGTGCGATTCTTCTAATTGTGGCTTCACTTTTGCTTCTCATGATACTGGTTTTAGGATTATGCACAGGCTTCTGCTACTAGATTTTGCGTGTTCTGCACTGTCAGCAAGAATCGTGGTTTTCTCGCTCCTGTAAGGGATCTTACTGTATATTCCAAAGGATGTGCTACCTACGATCTCCCTATTCATGTCAACATGGGCATTAAGGGTGCTTTAGCTCACCCTCAGGTACGCTTGTCACTATCTACATATATATCATCTTCATGAGTATTCAAGAAAATCAAAAAATCTGACTTCGTAGCAGTTTTAGTAGTTCACATATATATAACCTTAGTGTCAACCTTATAGTATTGAAAATGCATATTGGGGTATTATATTTTGCAAAGATGAACTTAGTAACTAAGTTCAAAAGAAAATGGACATTCATCCTAGGACAAAGTTCTTTGTAAAATTGACATCCACTTTGGGAAGGTGGGAGTAGTATTTGGATGAATCATTGTCATATAATGTTGAGAAATTTATATAGAAAATATGTATGTGAACGCAGGTAAAGGAGTGTTTCATGTAACACCCATCCAGGATGTGGTTTCAGCTTTGAGAATTTACATATATGAACTTCTCTTTACAGAGATACTAGAAATGAAAGTTAGCGTAGCTGGATAAAATATTAGCCAATGCTCCATTTTTGTGTAAGCTGCCATAACCGTTGAACCATTACCTTTCTGCTCGCTGGCAAAGAATGATTTAAGGGAATGAGTCACACCATTTATGAAGTTAAGAAGGATGAAAAGTGTGATCTTACTGTCCCCTCCTCCCCTCTACTCCCAGCTCCTTGGAAACTAAATAATTGTGTCTGGAAACTACAGAAGAAAGAAATTAACTTCCTCGCTAACTTAATTGGGAGTCTGAGAGAAATCACCAGCTATTCAGCTTGTATGGTTTTCTTTTCTTCCTGACAACGAACCAACTTCTTCTACCCCCTCCCCAAACACACAGACCAAGGAGGGAGAGGGGGGAGAGGGAGAGAGAGAGAGAGAGAGAGAGAGAGAGAGAGAGAGAGAGAGAGTCGAGCAAAACGAAAGAGCAACCCAGCCTCCCAGCCTTTGAGCGACATTCTTGAATTTGGTTACATAATCATTTTTCATACATTCTGCTCTAACAGTCATTTCAGTAAGTGGACAATGAGCCATTCAATAATCTCTTCTTCATTATCTCTTTCTTGCACCGAGGAGCAGTTTCTCACTCAACTTTCCTTTTTTCCGTTTCTCATGTTACTTTCTGCCAGATCTCTAAAGCTAACTATGTTACTTAGTTTGTAATTAAATATTGTTTTCATGAATATTCACTCTTCCAGGAACGCATTGCCACCATTGCTGTATAGATGCTATTATTTCTGTTACTTATCTAGACTGTTCTTTCTCTTCAAAGTACTAAATTTAGGCTCTGCTAGTAGTTATAAACCCGTTACTCACAAATTTTTCTTTTAATTGTCCTGTAAAAGAATGATTGATGAATATGAATCTTTCTTTCTATGACAGATAATCATCCTGTTATTCACAAGAGTTACTTCCAGTACTGCTTGGCTCTTGATTTGTGTAGGTATGTATATGAGCTGTGCAGAAGCAACAATCTAGTCTAAAATGATATGGTCATGTGATATGAGAATTTAGTGAGGTGCCTTAAAATAATAAGAATGAACTGAATTATTTAAAATTCTGAAACGGAAATTCCTGTATTGTTCTTCTGCACTCACAAACTCAGAAAATAAAGACTCATACAACACCAATTTACTGAACCACAAACAAGATAGAAAACAAAATGACAACATCTTTTATCATCTATAGGTACAGATCATCTCCCCAACCTAATCAAAACAAAAACTGAGCAAGTAAAACAAGATGAAGGAAAATTTTACATTGAAAGACCTTTCGAATCGAATTTCCTATGGTGATGCATACAAGCAAATATTGATTGCTTTTGTTTCTTTGGTTTAGTTCCAAAAATAAATGACCGGAGAGGAATTCTATTTCGACTGGGTGAATTCCCAAGCTGCCCCTGACTTCGGTTGTTTGATTCGTTCAACCCAAATTCCTCCACCAACTTTGACAGAGTCTTTTCGGTTTCAAGTTGAAGGGCACTTACATGATCTAATCCTGCTTGCAGTTCTTCATTGACTTTGTTGTTTTCTTGTTGCATGTTAAGAATTTCGCCTTGGAATTTTGCAGCTTGATGACTAGTGAACCTGATTTCTTCTTCTTCCACACCTTCTCTCAAAGCCATAGTAATTTCCTCCTGAATGTTGCCTAAAGAGGTGAGCCTCCGCTGCAGCTCCTCTTTCAACTTCACGCTTTGATCCAACCACAATGTTAGCTCTGTCTGTATCTCTCGAAGGTGTTTATATATTGGCCTGACGTCTGACTTTATATCTGTCGTGAACATTGACGTGTTTGATTTTCCATCTGTTTCCTTTTTCTTTTTCTGCTTAAGTTTCACTATTTCTGCCTGTAAATCATCGACCTCTGTTCTGAATTTATGTACCTGATGGAATGCAGTGCTGAATCTCAACCAGAAGTCCAGATTTTCGTCGAGTATTGCATCGATGTCCATCCGGAGCTTTTCTTCAATCACGGAGACACTTTGTGGTTCATCGACCATAATCTCCTTTATATTGTCTTCTGAAGGTACTTGATAATCGTCTACCTTAAACTCCTCATTATCAGGTACAGATCCTTGAAGAAGGTTCAGTTTCTGACTCAATGTTCGAATCTCTTGGTCCCGTCTGGCAACAGCGCTCCTAAGGTCTCTCACCTGCACTGTCACTTGAAAGGCGCTGCCCTGATTCTGCTTCTCTAGTTCACTTAGCTTCTTCTTGACATCCTTATAACTCCTGAGAATTGTGTTGTATTCTTTCAATAGAATCGTCTCTTTATCTTCAACTCCGCTCAGAAGCATCTGCTGCCAGTTTAGGTCTTCGTCAACCTCTGTTTTGAGAAGAATTTCTTCCGTTCTGGGCAGATCTTTCTTCTTTCCTTCATCCTCCATTTGGGGAAGATCTTGCTTCTTCACTTCATCCTCCATTCTGGGCAGATCTTTCTTCTTTGCTGAATCCTCCGTTCTGGGTAGATCTTTCTTCTTCGCTTCATCCTCCGTTCTGGGCAGATCTTGCTTCTTTACTTCATCCTCCGTTCTGGGCAGATCTTGCTTCTTCGCTTCATCCACCGTACAGGGCAGATCTTGCTGCTTCTCTTCATCCGCTTTACGGGGCAGATCTTGCTGCTTCTCTTCATCCGCTTTACGGGGCAGATCTTGCTTCTTCACTGCATCCTCTGGTATCAGAACCGCAAATTTTTCAGATTTATCATGAACTTTATCTTCCTTCAGAAACTCTTCACCTAATGTGTTCTTGACACCCTCCTTTTTGTCCTCCACCTTTTCGGTATTTGAACTCTTAGAAAGCTTCAAATCATCAACTGTGTCAGGGACATTATCTTGCTTCTTCGCTTCATCCTCCGTACAGGGCAGATCTTGCTTCTTCGCTTCATCCACTGTACAGGGCAGATCTTGCTGCTTCTCTTCCTCCGCTGTACGGGGCAGATCTTGTTTCTTCGCTGCATCCTCCGGTATCAGAACCGCAAATTTTTCAGATTTATCATGAACGTTATCTTCCTTCAGAAACTCTTCACCTAATGTGTTCTTGACACCCTCCTTTTTGTCCACCTTTTCGGTATTTGAACTCTTAGAAAGCTTCAAATCATCAACTGTGTCAGGAACAGGGACATTATCTTTCTGTTTCTCCTCTTGTTGCAACTTTGCCTCAACATGGGCCCCCTTTTGTTCTTGCGGCGATCCTATGACCTCATAATCTTCTTCTGGCTTTACACTCTGAAGCTTCTTGATCAAATGGTCAAGACTGGAACGAGTTTGACTGAAATGTGTTTGGAGGTTAGTATTTTCGTTTTCAACGTTCTGGTTTAGATTCTCTACTCCCTGAAGTTTCGCCTCCATTTCATTCAACTTGTTATTCATGTTCTGTTTTCCATCTATCAAAGTTGCCTTATCTTCTTCCAAAGTCTTAATCTGTGATTGAAGATCATCTGTTTCTGATCTTAATCTCTCTATAAGAACAGTTTGAGATGAAACCGAACCTTCAAGGCTAATTACCTTATTAACAAGCTGATCTATTTTATCTGCCAAATCTGTCACCGTAAAAGACTTCTTCGAGTCCCCCTCATCTGTGCCCACATCATTCTTCCTCTCCTGATCCAAGCTTTTCGATTTCTCTCCCGCTTTCTCTGACACATCTTTCCCAAAATGCCCTTCTTCTTTCTCAGCTAGAAACTTGCTTTTCAACGACTCGAGCTTCTGACGAGCAACCTCAATCCTCTCGCCCTCCGTTTTCGCATCTCGGGTTGACTTTTCCTGTCTCTCCTGCAACAGAGTCAAAGTTTCCTGACAAGACTTCAAAGCCGCCTCCGCCATTAAAGTCCGAGCCTCGTCATCCTCGATAACCGACCCAATTCCAAACTCATCCTGCAAGCTACAAACCCTTTGCTGCATTTCCATGATCTGATTATCAATCTCCCAATACTTTTCCAACCTATTCTCATAAGAACTCTTCACAAACTCCTTCACAGTCTGCAACGCAAGCATCTCCTTCTGAAGCTTATCAATCTCCACAAGAGCCTCATCTTTGGTCAACCCAGATTTTGGGACAAAATGATGATTAGAATTCTCTGACTTTGAATCCTTCTTGCCTTGCAGGTTCTTTGTGGCAGTTGTCAGAATACCCTTGAGATCTTTGTTCTGGTTTTTTGGTAATTTGGGGATTTTCGGCACGTTTGGAGGAGCTGCTGACATTTGAGGGAAATTTTTCGGCATTTTGGGTGGTGGACCATATTCATAGTCTTCGTCCATTTCAAAAGGGACTTGGTCAGGGAAAACTTGAGCAATGGTGGTGTTGGCTTTTTGAAGCTCAGTTGATAACTTGTCGTAGCGCTCAGCTAATGCTCGGAAAGCACGGTAAGAATCTTCCACAAAGCTTATGAATTCTGGCCTCTGCTTGTAGTACATCTCCGCCCTCCTTGCGAAGGAATCTCCATCCTCTTGGATGAGATTAAGGACATGTCCTACCTTCTCTTCCATGTCTGCATTTTTACAGAAAATCTATTAAAAGTTCTGCCTTCGTCACAAAATGAATTTCCATTTTTGTTCTTCATTAAGAATAATTGGAAATTTATTTTAGTACAGAGTACGTAAAATATTTCAATTTTCATTGGTTTTATAAACAATGTATAAGGAGGATAAATCATATGACCTCATAAGAATAAGAAAACTGCAATATGGCACCATTTTTTATGTGGGTATTGATTTTCTGATTATTTTGTATTATCCAGATTACATGCGGAATGCTAGCAGATATCAGTCAAGAACAAAAATGCACACTCATTTTGGGTCGAATGGAGTTTAAATTTCATCAACCCAAATCTTGTAACTGCTTTCTCCGTTCCAAAATGAATATCCATTTGGGTTCTTGATAATAACAAAAACTGACACAGGGAAGTATTAAAGATTTGATCAAGAAACCCAATGGGGTTGAAGAAAAAGTAAAGCACCTTGAAGGCTCTGTTCAAGCCATTTTGATTGCTTGGTTCTGATATGGCTAGCCCACCACCATGAATATGCATTGCTTGCTGCCCTCTGCAACATCTCTCCGTCTCACTCGATATCTTCTTCCACCTTATTCGTCTTCTCTCTGTTCTCCTTCCCGCCTTCTCTACGGAACAAGAATCTTGAATCAAAGAAACTCTCTTCCCCTCAACAAAGTATATGTACAGACTTAATCAGAAAGGGAAAGATCAGAGAGATCTAAAGAGATTGTTTTTATGAAAACAATCTAAAAGAATGGTATATGTTCTTACTTTTTCTTAGATTATTGTTATTATTTGTTATAATTAAATTGAAAAAAAAAAAAGAGAAGAAAAGAAAGTTGTGGGAAAGAATGTGAAGAGCATAAACCAATTGCATGACCTAATTATGAGTTCATGGTTGGGAGCTACTTTAGCAGCCGAAAGAGGCGTAGGACCCCTTGCCCAAAGTCTGGGGGAGTCAGCCAATCAGGTTATTTTGACCATGTACACGTGTCAGTAAGTGGTTGTGACAGCTTGGCATTTACATAAATGGTAAAAGGAGGAAGAGAAAAAGAATAATGGAATTTATATTTGCAATTTCTTTGTCAAATTTTCAGTGTAGTTTAGAAATTCAAGAATGTACTACACAAACTACAAAGCTACTCCCTCCGTCTCGGCCGAAAAGTCACAAATTTCCATTTTGGGCGTCCCATTTAAAAAGACACTTTTCCAAAAAGGAAAGTTTTTATTACTATTCCACCCACTCATTCTCTCTCCTACTTTACATTTACACTCACAACATTCTCTCTCCTAACTATTTCTCCCACTCATTCTCTCTCCTATTTAATTTTTCATACTCACAACATTTAAACTTTTTCTCTTTCCTACATTACATTTCTTAATTTGCGTGCATGACTAGTTTTGTGACTTTTCGAGGCGAAGGGAGTATTTATTATGGAAAAGCAGGTCACATATTAGTCCTCTTACAAATTTAGAGTAATAGGCTAGAAACTTCCCCGTTTCCTCCATGTAAGTAGATAAACTTAAGGAGCATTTACCAAAAACTATTTTTAAAATATGAATATTAAAAAAAAAAATGCACATATATAAGTTGGATATTACAAAAAACTCTTTAAATATTACAAAACTATTTATTTGTTTATTTGCGTTTATCTATCAAACAATTGATAATTGCATTTATTAGTTATAATATTAATAAAGGAGGGATTATTGTCACTACAATAAATACTAATCCACTACAATTTTTGTGAATAGACATAATTATCCTTTCAAAATTTAAGGAGTTAATTAAGTAATTTAGGGTTTAATTATATTCGCTACAAGTTTTATTTATCAATTATATAATAGAAAAAATTGCATTTAAAATATTTTCCTTATATTTAACAATGAAAAAAATTTCTAGAGTAAATAATATTATTTTTAATAACTATAACATGTTTTTAAATTTAATTTATAAAAATATTTTATCTTTTCCATTTTCTAGTAAAATAAACAAATCACTTTCCATTCATTATTATAACAACAAAAAAATCTAAATATAATATTAAAAGTACTTAAAGAAAAATTAGTGATTAGATGTAGACAATTTTTCTAGAAATGCAAAATGTATATTGTATCAGTTAAACCCACATTGAATATATATCATATATATTTGATGTCAATTTTCTCATGTACTTTGATTACTATAAATATTTATTAGTAAGTTCACCACTTAGTTTAATACTTAAAAGTAATAAATTTTAATAATTATTAAAAATTTACTATGCATTAACATTTATTTTTGTTAATCAACAACAAAAATATTTATTAGTAGATTCACCTCTCAATTAAGTATTATATTTCAATATTTGAAAAATGCATTCTTAAATTTTTATAATTTTTACCACTTTGTCAATAAAAAAAATCTAACTAATTGAGATAAAAAAAATTTAATAAAAAATAGTAAGTGAAAATAGATATAAATCTAGGTGAATAAAGACATCTAACGCCTTACATGTAATAAAAACACTAGGTAAATATAAATAAATTTCTTTCCTATTTACATTTTCATCTACATATTTTAAGGTCTTTCATATAAATTAATAATTTAAAAATGATTAAAATAAACTATTTAGAAAATTGAGGAAAAATAACAAGAGAATGTTTAATTTTTATGAATATTAATGGAACTAGTGTATTAGCAAATTTTGTAATATGAATAAGCTCTTTTGAGAAGGGTAATTGAGTCAAGGAAATAATCAATTTACCAAAAATAATTAAAATATAGTGGATTAGTATTTATTGTAGTGGCAATGGCTCCTCCCAACTGATAAATGCATTTATCAGTTGTTTTAATCAAAATATCAATCACAAAATACTCTTTACAAAAATGATAAATTAATTTATCAGTTGTATAACAAAAAAATCAAGCACAAAATACTCTTTAAAAAACTAAACAACTGATAAATACATTTATCAGTTGTATTAATCAAAAAATCAAGTACAAAATATTCTTTAAAAAATTGATAAATGAATTTATCAGTTATTTTAACTGAAAAGGCACAAAAAAAAATTAAAAAATTAAAAATAAAAGAAAAAGAAAAATAATTTATGTAATATCAAATCTTACATGTTTTTTTTTGTAAATAGCATATTTTTGAGATAATTTTTGGTAAAAACTCCTAAACTTAATTGGCATAATAGTGATTATGGTTTTTTTACAATTTTTTATAATTTAGTTTTTCATATAAAAAAATGTAATTTAGATATTTAGAAAAATACTAAAACGACTATCGAATTAGACGGCACTAGTGACTGTTTTGAAATTGGACGACTATGATTAAAAAAAAAAGGAAGAATACTTTTAAACTTATGACATCTTTTAGTATTTACTCCCTCTATTCGGTCTATTTTAAAATAAATGTCTAAATTTTATTTAAGAAACACTCTGAAAATGTGTTTATACATTTTAATGGCAAAGATATATAATACTCTTATTATCCACTTTCTAAAAATTTAATTTTACAATAATAAAATGAACAACGATTTTTTATTTTATTTTTTTGATATAAAAGCATTTAAGGACAAAGTTTTTTTGCAAAAAATTTAATTCATTTTGAGAAAAATAATAATTGTATATGTACATTCATCTGGGACAGAGAGAAAGTAGTAAATTTTAATTGTTTGAGTGATTTTAAAAATTAATTATGATTGATTTCAAAACTCGTTGTGACATTTTTGTAAATATAACTTCTTTAAAACACATAATGACATTTTTGTAAATAATTGAAAGTTGTTTGAATTTGCATGCCAACATTATTATAAATACTCTCTCCTTCCCACGTGTGTGAATACTTTTGGTCAAATTGATGTAACTTTGATCAAGTTAAATAAAAAATAAAAATTGTTATTGTATCACGATTAGTAATACTTTCAATAATAAATCTTAGATATTATTAGAATCATTGTTTTTTATTTATATTATTTGTCAATCAAACAAAATTCTTATTACCACATTATCCTTCTAAAAAAATTATTTAGAAAATTAATTTAATAAATAAAATAATTAATATGATCATAGACTAGAAAACATTTAATACGGAGTATGAAAAAAACGACTCGTAAAACTCTAATATCAGAAAATCCATTTTGTTTCTCAAAATATATGCATTCTCATAGATACTCATTCTATGAAAGATCCACAGCAGAAGAATATATATTATGCAGTTGATTATGTCTAAACTGCTGATAATTGCAGGATGTATCTGAAAAGTATAGCATAACTCAAAGCATAACTTAAAATTTGATCAAAAATACAACATCAACTTGATCAAAAATATTCACTCACGTTGAACGGAGGAAGTATTTGTCATTTTGAAAATAAAGCAAAGCATAACTCAAAATTTGAAACATATCAAAAAGAAAACTAGGACTCTTAATTATGGACAAATAGAGTATCTTTTTTCATTGTATTATAAAAAAACTAGTTTTTCATTACACCAACTTTTTGATAAATATAATATAATCTGTATTCATTTAATATAACTCATTAATCTTTTTAAGTTATTTACACGTTATTTTAATAAATAAATAAAAAAGGGCAAATCGTAGCAAATAAACTCTTCTTTCAGGGCTTTACAGAGTAGACCCTTTCCTCTTTACCAACTTTTTAATTGATTTCTCTTACTTTAATACCCTTTTCCAGCTATCTATTTTAGAAAGAGTAGGTCTGCTGAGAAACGCGTTTCTTCATAACTATGGAGAAACGCGTTTTTAATAGCCAGAAGTTATATGTTTGATAACCAGAAGAAAATTTCTGGATATCAGTCTCAAAGGGTTCTGGATATCCAGAAGCTTTGGAACGGATATCCAGAAGCCTTTGGGCGGATATCCAGAAAAAATAGATTTGAAGCCAAATCCAAGGCCAAGACCAGAAATTGCTTATTGAAGGTTTACGGATATCCGTAAAACCTTCAAATATATATCCAGAAACCATCAAATGAATATCCGTAAACATTTTGAAAGTTTCGGATATTCATTTGAAGGTTTTCGGATATCAAGAAACCTTCAAATGTATATCCGTAAATCATCAAATGAATATCCAAACATTTTGAAAGTTTCGAATATCATTTTGAAGGTTTCGGATATCACTTTCATAAGCTTCGGATATCCTTTCAAAGGGTTACGGATATCCGTAACCTTGAGACTGATATCCAGAAGTAACCATGGGACAAGGTCATGGCCAATACAAAAAGTTTCTGGATATCCTTTCAAAAGGTTCTGGATACCCGTAACCCGTTTCTCCATAACTTATGGAGAAACGCGTTTCTCCCTAGATTTTAGAAAAGTCGAATTTGAGATCTCTTTATTTTTTTATTTTTTAAAATCACCTTTTATTCGAACACCACATTGGTATTGAATTAGATATCGATTAATCTGATTTGAGTTGAGTAGAAACATAAGAAAACAGTTAGCACTTATTCCCTACGTTCCATTACAAACTAAACACTTTTCTCTTTAGGCATTAGGCGTCTCACTACAAACTACACACTTTTTAAAATAGAAATATTTTATTACTTTTATATTAATGCGACTCATATTTCATACTAACAAGAACAATTTAATTATTATTCCTTACCCCACTTTCTTTCTCTATAACTTCACTTTTTATACTTATAACACCTATTTTACTAACATTTTTTTTTTATTTTCGTACAAATAGTAAGGGTAAGGGTGTAACTTGTAATAATGGGAAGAAGGGAGGAGTTGTTATGCTGCAGAGAGTTGGCCTTAATTTTGCCACACTTTTTCTTGTTAAATGGAAGGCCGAGACCATTATCATGTTCAATGTGTACGAATAAAGCACCTGCAAGAAAAGCATAAAATGGAACAGGAAGAAGAAGAACACAGACTGATAGAAAAGAAATAGACTCAAGAGAGAGAGAGAGAGAGAGAGAGAGAGAGAGAGAGAGAGAGAGAGAGAGAGAGAGAGAGAGAGAGAGAGAGATTTCACTGAAAAACCAACCTAACTTTGGTTGTGTTTGACTCATTATTTAAATAGAATACGTATACTCTTTTACAAGAAAAAGATCAACTAAAATGACTCTAATATTCTATCTTAATCTCTGCCTAACTTAGAGGGATAATTACAAATAAATAATAATAAAAGATACATACAATGATACATACTAAATATGTGATATGGTGCTATCCCTACAGTTAAGTTATGTGACTTACGCGACTATCCCCATTTTTACGTGATTGACCCTTGCCAATCACATTTATTGCTTTCACCCCTCCTCAAGCTAATCAGAGTGGATTGAAGATGAAGCTTGCGAGATAGAAGCTGAAACCGTGGGGAGGCGAGACTTTTGGTGAAGATATCGGCGATTTTATCGAAAGAAGCTACATGATGACGGCGTAAGAAACCTCGGTGATGTAGTTCTCGCACAAAATGGAAATCAATCTCAATGTGGCGAGTACGGGCATGAAAGACTGGGTTCTTAGACATATGGAGTACCGATATGTTGTCACAAAGACGACGAGGAGGTTCAAGGTGAAGGCCAAGTTCCCTGAATAAGCAAGAAAACCAACGAAGTTCGGCTGTAGTAGACGCTAAAGCTCGGTACTCTGCCTCACTACTAGAGCGGGACACTGTGTGTTGTTTCTTTGCCGTCCAAGCCACCAAATTTGGACCTACAAATACACATGCACCAGTAGTTGAGCGGCGATCATCAGGAGATCCGGCCCAATTCGCATCACTAAAGGCTACAAGAGAGGTGTCCGAGGAGCCTAGAAACGAGAGGCCAAGAGTGACTGTGCCTTTCAGAAACCGAAATATACGTTTCACTGCCTGAAGGTGAGTGGTCCGTGGTGCGCGCATGAATTGACACACCTGGTTGACAACAAAAGAAAGATCAGTTCGAGTGAGCGTGAGATATTGCAGACCCCTAACCATACTACGATAAGCTGTAACATCGGAGAGGGGGTCCCCATCATTGACCGAAAGATGAATGCCAGCTGCTAGAGGAGTAGGTGCTGGTTTACTCAATTGCATATTGAACTTGGGAAGAAGGTCAGTGGCATACCTAGACTGGTTCATATGCAAATGAGTCCTAGTAGCTTCAATTCCCAAGAAGAAGCTTAAAGGACCTAGGTGACGACTTTCAAACTTGCCACATATGGCATTTAAGACCTGATTAACAGCTGCGGAGGAAGAGCCAGTAACAATAATATCATCAACGTAGACAAGAATGGCCACGGTCGATCCATGTGTTGGTGTAATACCCTAGGCTTTAGTTATGTTTAACTAAAAACCGTTATGTATCATCTTTATCGTTTATGTTTATTATTTGATTATTATATAGTTTGCATATTTATTGTAATAATCTCCGTCCCTGATTATTAAGAGAATAATTAGTATAATTGTCAATGGATAATCATATGATGATTATATGCATAGAGATGCACATTGAAATTATGGGTACTTGTCAGAGAACAAGTAACTGGACTTGACCCGTATGAGATTTATGTCATGGTCAAATGTCATAATTAAATCTCATATGGTCACTTCATTTAGTCCCTAGACCTGAGATTATCATGACCTTACACATGATGAAAGTTATGTTTGATTTTAGTCAAACGGTATCTTAACACGATATCTATAAAGGCTATCTTTGGCATGATCGGATTCATGATGGGAAGGATGATAAGTCAAGATGGAATTTGTCCCTCGAAAAGAGAGATGTTTTGCTTGGGCCCTCAATGAGTGATAATGATGAAAGCGTGTGGCCACACCCCGATATGATTGGACTATCATTATACTCAAGATCGAGAAAGCATTGAACAAATACAAGTTGACGTGGACCATGACTTGTGTTCAATATAACATCGTGAGACAAAGGGATAAATGAAAGTGTACCATTGGAAACGCGTGAACTCTTACGTCAGTGTTATTTGGGTAGTACATAATGGCTTCGCTAGAGTCCGCTTATGTCTTATGAGGGCGATATGACTGGACTCATTGCCAACATAATACAATCCTATTGGGTCACACACAAATAGAATGAATTGGTTAAACCGGAGGAAGAATGGTTGAGAGTTTCTGTATCTGGCTATATATATCGCGCGACATATTAAGCCAATGGCTTAATATACCGCGCGACATATCAAGCCCTACGCGGTTTGGATGCCGTTCTCCTAATACGATTAGGAGACATATTCATACTATTGTAGTATAAATATGTGAGGTCTATCAGACCTAATTCCCTAGCCGAATTTTTCAATAGAAATTCACAATCAAAAGTCCTCTCAATATTCTTCCATAAGTTTTAGGAATCTAGCAATTCCCAACCCGAGAATTGTTCTCGACATTCATATTTGTGTGATTAATAAAGAGGGTCTTAGTTTTGTTCAAACAAATCAAAGACCTGTAGAGTTCAAATCAAGATCCAAAGGAGTCAAGATTCGAAGATTTGAAGATCAAAAGTTTGTGATTACGAATCACATAATTATCCGTTCGATAGCTCAAGACCGGAAAGCAATTTAGGTTGGTAAATTCTATCTCATAGCAATTCAATTTAATCGTATAGAACGGATCTTAGGGCTTGGGTTTTGTGTTAATTTTATGCTTAATTCCGCCGCGCATGGATCCATAAAACCCAACAAAGGGTATCGAGCCCCGTTCGTATGGTTAAAAGTTTGAATTAACATGCTAGAATGATTATATAAATTGTTTATATGTTCGTTGCATGTTTTTGTATGCGATAGAATTTTGATTGTTTATGTGAAACAATGTGAAAATCGTTTTCGAATTATCTTGAATTAAATCGTAAAAGGGTTGTTTTATATGATTTAATTGCATATAATCTCGAATTGATTGAAACTGGAAATCCCGTTACTTGGCTACTTTAGTCGCGCGACATGATGAGCCATGAGGAATTCGGGTTATCTCGGCTCGTTAGGTCGCGCGACATATCAAGCCTCTGGCTGACATGTTGTCACGCGACATAATAAGCCAAATCTCGCGTAATCGCTTGTTTAATTTTTCTCGCTATTCTCGTGATTGTGTTTACAATCCGAGATGTTTTATGTCTTAATCTGGATGCTATAAATTTCGGAAATTGAGTTTATAGGGCTATGCTAGATTAATTCATTGTTTATGCTTGCTTAATTAATTAAAAGGTGTTTATTTAATTGTTGCGTTGCATAATTATTGAGTGTTCTTATGCTTGCTTAATTGTTTAAAAGGTGATTTTATTAATTATTGCGTTGCATGAAGAATCGTTGTAATTCTAGAATGTTTTTGAACATTGAATTATAGTTCACTAATTGTTTATGAGAAACAAGTTAGTGTCCGATTGTTTATGAAACAAGTCAGCTTTACAAGTAAGAATTTTATTAGATGTTTAGTTGAAACATTGATTCATAGTTTCCTAATATGTTTAGATTTAGACATTGTAATTTTGGATTTTATGATTGTTTATGGAAACAAGTCATAATTATGCGAAATTTAAAAGGAAACCGATTATTTATAAAAGGTAGTGATTATGTTGCCAAATCCGTAGCCGATTTCTAATTGTGCATGACTAGGAGAGTTCCGTCTAAGGAAGAGTTGGTACTTAAGTAGTCCTTGTGGCTCACCTATCTTCCTGGAACTTACCCAGTGCATGATTATGACTATCTTTGGCCGATATGCTTATAATCTACCTTAAAGAACCTTCATTTAACTTTTAAGTTCTTTTATGCCAATTCATGATTAAACACTCGAGACCACTCGGATAGTTTTGGGTGGGCTCTCGCCATAGCAAGGTACTTTGATTCTATTCCGTTTGCGAGCAAGATGAGGAAATGGTGGTTCCTATACGTTTAATATGAATGAACTTAATTGGGTTATCAAAATGGTTTTGGACCCAAGGCATAAGATGAGATTAAAATATGCTTAGACATATGATGTCTTAAATAAATCTCATAAAAGATCCTAAAGAGTCATATACGATATGATTAATGTTTTCTACCTAATTAGTTTAATCTTGAGCGGTGCGCCATAGCGTACTTGAGATTAAATTAAAGATGGATCTTAGTCCTAAGAGTCATATACGATATGATTGATGTTTTTCTACCTAATTAGTTTAATCTTGAGCGGTGCGCCATAGCGTACTTGAGATTAAATTAAAGTTGGATCTTAGCCCATTAAATGCATATTATGCTTATTTGCATTGGAAGGTGTATGATTTAGTGGGAGTATTTGTAAAATACACTATTTGCTCTTAAATGATAAATGTGTTGATATTGATATGTGTTCATATAATTTGTATATTTTGTTGTAGAAGTAGCATTACATAATGATAATTGCGATTCGTCCTTATGAAGGACAAAGTTCGAAAGGAACAATACATAATGTGTACGTTCTTGACGAATCCGTTCCTACTGAACCCATTGCAAATGTTGCAAAGGGCAAATAAGGAAGCAACATTAGAAACATATTGATGATTCTAACAATATTGCTTGCCTTGTAATTGCCATTATGTTTAAAGGCTCTTGTGAAGAACCTTGAGTACATGATAACTATTCTTCTGTTCTAGCATAACGCAAAAGGGGAAATGTTCCAAGTGCATGCTAGGCAAAAGATATATGTTGTGGTGAAGGCTCTTAATTCATGAGATGAAAGAAGGAGCAATCCGCAAATTGTGTTAATGGTTGACACAAGAAAAGGGTTCATAAAGGAAGGAAAAGAAGGTAAAGCAAAAGTTGCTAAACCTAGGACAAATGTTGTCAAAGCCGAAGAGGCTAAACCCAAAGTGTCTCAAAAGGATGCATTTTGCTATCATTGCAATAAGATTGTCATTGGAAGCAAAGTTGCAAGGCTTATTAGGAAGGCCTAAAAGGTGAAGAAGGGCAATATGATTGCTACTACTTCAAGTATCTATATGATAGATATTTTTTCATTTCGACTTCTTGATTCTTGGGTATATGATACCGGATTGGATCCCACATTTGTTTAAATGTGCAAGGAACAAAGAATAGAAAGCTACTCAAATAAGGTAAATTAAACCTATGCATGGGAATGGAGCAAGAGTTGCAACATTAGCCATAAGGGACTTATGAAGTCACTTTACTCATGAAGTAGTACTTGTTTTGAACAAGTATGACTACGTTCCAGATTTGAGTAGGAGTATTATTTATGTTTCTTAAATGGATGATGAAGGATATAATTTTCTTATTTTCAATAAGAAGTTGTATATTTATTTAATAATATGCATTATTGTAATGCATATGTCATTAAATAGTCTTCATATCCTTGAAGATGAGAAACAAAATAATATTGAAGATATCTATAATATAAATGGAAATCTAAACCGAATAATATGAACAACGCGTTCATATGGCATTGCCGGTTTGGTCAGATAAATAAGAAACACATATCTAAACTCCATTAACATGGACTTTTAGACTCATATGACTATCAATTATTTGAGGAATGTTGATCTTATTTATTGGGATTATCGACCAAACCACCCTACACTAAAGTAGTGGGAGGGCTAGTGACTTATTGGTCATTATACATAAGATGTATGTGAACTATTAAGCAAAGATTGCTAGGGGAGGATTTCGGTATTTCATCATACTTCACTAAAGACTTATCTAGATATGATTATGTCTATCTGATGAAGTCCAAAGGTGAATCGTTTGAGATGTTCCGAACATTTCAAGATGAAGTGCAAAACAACTTGGCAAAACTATTAAGTACTTCGATTGGATCGAGGTAATGAATATTTGAGCCAAGAATTTGACAATCATCTCAAAACTATGAAATCGTTTCAAAGTTGACTCCACCCGGAACACCACATTGTATGGTGTGTCTGAAAGGAGGAATTGAACCTCAGACATGGTTCGTGCTCGATGATGTGTCAATTAGACTTTCCTATTTCCTATTTCTTTTTGAGGATATGCATTAGAAATGATGCGTTACTGCCGAATTGAGTCCGTACTAAATCGGTTCCTAAGGCCCCACATGAGATGTGGCATGGAAGAAAACTTAGTTTGTCTTTCATGAAGATTTGGGGTTGCGAATCTTATGTAAAGAGATTTGTCTCTTATAAGTTAGCACCAAATCTAACAAGGTTATTTTCGGATATTAATTTTACAATCACAAAGAGAACAAAATGTTTGTTGCTCTACACGATTTGTTTCTTGAGAAATGGTTTCTCAATAAAGAATCTAGTGGGAGTAAAATTAATCTTGAAAGAAGTTCAAGAACCCGAAAATAATATGGAACCAAGAGTAGAGACAGAACCAAGTTCACAAAGGAGTTGTGAAACCGGTTCAAGATGCACAAGTCCATCGTAGATTGGATGGGTCACGATCCGAACTCAAGGAATAATGATTTCTCGTTGCGGAAAGTGATAAAGTGGAAGTCATTAAGAATGACGATCCTACTTACTATCAAGAAGCGATGTCCCCTCCTAATTTGGATAGATGGTTATGAACCATGGAATCCAAATTACAATCCATGTTTGACAATCAAGTTTGGAACTTGATTGGACTACCTGAAGGTGTAAAAACTAATGGGATGCAAGAAGGTCTTCAAGACCGACATGGACGGGGAAGGTGTGTACTTTCATGACTAAGAATTGTAACAAAGGAATTTAGGCAAATTCATAGTATTGACTATGTTGAAACCTTGTTCGCCGCCACAATGTCGAAGTCCTGTTAGATTTTCAATCTGCCATTATCACATATTGTGACTATGTGATATGACAAATGGATGTCAAACGACTTTCTTTAAATGGAAAAATTATTAAGGATGTGTAGAGTACACAACCCGAATAGTTTGTCGATCCAAGAAACTCTAATAAAGTATGCATGTTGCAAAGATCCATGAGATGGATTGAAGCAAGCTTCAAGGAATTGGAATCTTCGTTTTGATGAATTGGTCAAAGAGTTTTACTTCATCAAAGAACAAAGATGAATCTTGTTTATGCATGAAATTCAAAGGGGGAGCGTAATATTATTTCTATTGTTTTATTACAATGATATCTTACTCATTGGAAAACAAGTTCCGACACTTAAGACTGTTAAGTCTTGGTCAAGGAAAGGTTTCTCAATGAAAGATACGAAGCCGCTTACATCTCGCATCAAGATCTATAGAGATAGATCTAGAAGGATAAATTGGTTTAAGTCAAAATGTTCACATTGTGACAAGGTTCTTAGAAGAGTCTAAGAAGAGTAGCTTGTCAATGGATCATGGTACTTCTCTTAGCAATACTCATTGTCTTATGACAACCGATGAGCAAAAGGAAAATGAATGAAGTTCCATATGCTTCTAAGCATTTGGATCCGTCATGTATGCCATGATTTGTACTAGACCCGACGTCTCATATGCTCTAAGCATGATGAGTCGATACCAATCGATCCCGTGATGAGAACCATCGATGGCGATCAAGATGATCCTTATACTTAAGAAGAACTAAGGATACGTTCGGGATTTGAAAGATTGGAAGTTTAATCTTGTTGTAAGGGTTACATAGGTGCTAGCTTCCAAACCGACAAAGTTATTTTAGAATCGCAATTAGGATTTGTGTTTATGCTTATAAGAGGTGCGCTTTGATTGGAAAGGTTCAGCGTGAAATTGTAGCCAATTCTACTACTAAGGCCAATTGTTAGCAACATATGATGTAGCTAAAAGTAGGCGGTTTGGGATCAAAAGTTCGCTTAGTGTTTTGGAAATGTTCCAAGTATCACTAATCGATGAAACTTTTTGTTATGACTATAGTGGTGCCACTTGTGCAAACAATGGAACCAAGGTCACAATGGCGATCCAAACACTCACTTAGACGTTCTTCAAGGAATTCATAAAGAATAAGAAGACGTTAAAATATACAAAGTATCAACCGATGATGACATAAGGGATTCACTTACAAAGACCTCGCACAAAGGAAGCATGATGGTCATGTTGGATCCATGAGTATTCGATACATAAATGGAGCCTAGTGCAAGTGGGAGATCGTTGGTGTAATACCCTAGTGCTTTAGTTATGTTTAACTAAAACCGTTATGTATCATCTTTATCGTTTATGTTTATTATTCGATTATTATATAGTTTGCATATTTATTGTAATAATCTCCGTCCACGATTATTAAGAGAATAATTAGTATAATTGTCAATGGATAATCATATGATGATTATATGACAGAGATGCACATTGAAATTATGGGTACTGTCGGAGAACAAATGCTTGGACTCGACCCGTATGAGATTTATGTCATGGTCAAATGTCATAATTAAATCTCATATGGTCACTTCATTTAGTCCACTAGACTCCGAGATTATCATGACCTTACACATGATGAAAGTTATGTTTGATTTTAGTCAAACGGTATCTTAACACGATATCTATAAAGGCTATCTTCGCATGATCGGATTCATGACGTGGGAAGGATGATAAGTCAAGATGGAATTTGTCCTCGAAAGAGAGATGTTTTGCTTGGGCCCTCAATGAGTGATAATGATGAAAGCGTGTGGCCACACCCCTTTGATATGATTGGACTATCATTATACTCAAGATCGAGAAAGCACGAACAAATACAAGTTGACGTGGACCATGACTTGTGTTCAATATAACATCGTGAGACAAAGGGATAAATGAAAGTGTACCATGAAACGTGAACTCTTACGTTGTGTTATTTGGGTAGACATAATGGCTTGCTAGAGTCCGCTTATGTCTTATGAGAAGCCGATATATGATCGGACTCATTGCCAACATAATACAATCCTATTGGGTCACACACAAATAGAATGAATTGGTTAAACCGAGGAAGAATGGTTGAGAGTTTCGTATCTCGGCTTATATAGTCGCGCGACATATTAAGCCAATGGCTTAATATACCGCGCGACATATCAAGCCCTACGCGGTTTGATGTACCTGTTCTCCTAATACGATTAGGAGACATATTCATACTATTGTAGTATAAATATGTGAGTCTATCGACCTAATTCCTAGCCGAATTTTTCAATAGAAATTCCACAATCAAAAGTCCTCTCAATATTCTTCCATAAGTTTTAGGAATCTAGCAATTCCCAACCCGAGAATTGTTCTCGACATTCATATTTGTGTGTGGATTACCAAAAAGAGGGTCTTAGTTTTGTTCAAACAAATCAAAGACCTAGAGTTCAAATCAAGATCCAAAAGGAGTTGAAGATTCGAAGATTTGAAGATCAAAAGTTTGTGATTACGAATCACATAATTATCCGTTCGATAGCTCAAGACCGGAAAGCAATTTAGGTTGGTAAATTCTATCTCATAGCAATTCAATTTAATCGTATAGAACGGATCTTAGGGCTTGGGTTTTGTGTTAATTTTATGCTTAATTCCGCTGCGCATGGATCCATAAAACCCAACACCATGCAGGTGGCGGATAAATAGAGAAGAGTCCGCATGACTGTTAAAAAATCCCATAGTGAGCAAAAAATCATGCAGCCTGTGAAACTAAGCACGTGGTGACTGTTTGAGGCCGTAGAGAGCTCGATGAAGACGACACACATAATTCGGACGTTGTTGATATATGAACCCAGGTGGTTGTGACATATACACTTCTTTGGATAAAATACCATTCAGAAACGCATTTCGAACATCAAGTTGTTCGATGGGCCACCCTCAAGAATGGGCAATAGAGAGAATAATCCGAATGGTTGCCGGTTTAATAACCGGACTAAAAGTCTCGTCAAAATCAATGCCTTCCTATTATGTATACCCTTGAGCTACGAGCCTAGCCTTATACCTTTCCAATGAGCCATCTGCTTGACATTTGACCTTGTATATCCATTTACTCCCAACAATATTATGGTGAGGCGGAGGCGGAACAAGGGACCATGTATTGTTTTTCTGAAGAGCCAAAATTTCTTCATGCATGGCATGTTGCCACTGAGGTAACGGAGCTGCTTGCTTGAATGTTATTGGTTCAAAGTAACGAGAAGTAGATGTAGTTGCACTTAAGGCTAGTACATGTTTGGATTTTCCAGGAGATTTGGTAACAAAGCAATAATTTTAGGCATGAAAATACCTGACTTTGCTCATGTAATCATGTGGTGTTGTCCTATGGAAGTTGGGCGATTGCACTGATGGTGAAGAGTATGGATTAGAATCAGACTGGGCTAGAACACTGCTGGATGGTGCTGTGGGCTGACCAGGTGATGGAAGCCCAGATTGCTCGGCCAAGAGAGGCTCCAGTATGTGTTGTATTGGGCTGCAAGGATTGTTGGGCCCAGAAGCAGCAATCAAGAAAGGAGAAGGCCCAGGCGCTGGGCTAGGAGGCGCTGGCGGGCTAGGCTGGTCGAGATGGGCTGGTGACATGGGTCAGCCAGACTGAGCAATTGCTGGACCAGGAGGCGAACCAAACAGACCAGGAAGTGGGCTAGGCATGCCAACATTTATTTGGGTGAATGGGTTTGTTGAGGGCAGGGGCCCAGACTTAGATGAAGTAGCAGAATGATGGACATCTTGGTTGATTGCATGTAATGGCTGGCTCAAGCTAGTTGACCCTGTTGCAAAACTCATTGTAGCATAGTAAAAATGAGTCTCGTCAAATAAAACATGCCTAGATATGTATACTCGACTACTTTTAGGATCAAAACACCTATAACCTTTCCGCATAGAATCATAACCTAGAAAAACACATGGAGTGGATTTCAACATTAATTTAAGTCTATTGTATGGAACAAGGTTAGGAAAGCAAGTACACCCAAAAGTTTTGAGAAAACGATAGTCCGGAGAACGGCGCCTCAATTTTTCATAGGGCGAGACATACTTAAGTTGTGTCATAGGCAACCTATTAATAAGAAAAACTGCGGTGATAAATGCTTCAAGCCAAAACTTTTTCAGGGACAGATGACTGGGCAAGAAGGCAAAGACCCATTTCATTTATATGTCTATGCTTGCGCTCAACCACCCCATTTTGTTGGGGGGGTGTATGGACAGGATGTCCGATGACCAATTCCTACTTAATAAGAAAGGATGCCAATTGCCGATTAATAAACTCGCCCCCACCATCCGTTTGGATGGTCTTAATTGTGTGAATTTCTGAGATTTATGTGACAGTTGATTTTCAATGAAAGTCTTAAACTCGAAAAAAACTGTAAAAACATCAGATTTACGATAGAGGGGAAATAACCAAACGTAACGAGAAAAATCGTCAACAATGGATAAGCAAAATTTATAACCAGAAATAGAAGCAATGGGGGAAGGACCTTAAACATCCAAATGTAACAAAGCTAATGGTTTTGTAGAGTGAAAATTATGAAGTTCAAATGGGAGATTACATGCTTTTGCTAAGGGACAAAGATGACACATCTCCTTTATTTTAACGGAACCACTAACAGGAATCCGCTTTTTACTAACTAGAGAACCTAAAATCTGAGAAGAAGGGTGCCCTAACCGGGCATGCCAAACTGAAGACTCTGCTCGTTCACCAACCAACGCCAAAGTGTTTAAGCAGGAACTGGGAACAAACGACAAAGTGTATAGATCTCCAGAATTAGTGCCAGAAAGAATGGTCCGCTTGGTATTGTTGTCCTTCACGCAAAACCCAAAAGCAGTTAGTTCAAAAAAACAATCATTATCGAGGCAAAATTTGCGAATTGAAAGTAATGATCGATTAACTTTTGGCACATGTAAACCGTATTCATAACAAACTGATGATTTTGAGAGGAAAAACGAGTGGAACCAATATTAGCAATGAGAATAGATGAACCATTTGCAACTAAAATTGAATCTGTACCTGAATGCGGAGAATATTGTTGCAGGACATCCGAATTGGGTGTCATGTGATTAGTCACACCGGAATCAAGAACAAACGAGACGGGAGCCATGGGTGACGACGAGCCATCATTGTAGTTCATCATATTCTGGCGATAATATTGAGCAGAATAAGCATAGTTCCCTCGTTGATAACATGTATCGGCTTCGTGGCCCTTTTTCTTGCAGAGTTGACACGAAACAGTGTTTGGATCTGGACTCATAAACGGGTTTGGGGGAGTGTATGGAGGATGGGGAGGAGGCTGCCGAATAGGCTGAAAATTTGGGGGAATTGGTAAGAGACCTTTGCCATGATTTTTGTTTTTGTTTCAATTTTGATTACGAAGACCATTTCCACGAGAATTATTAGGCATGAAGAAAAAACCTCCTGACCCATTAGGAGTAAAAACCCGAGACCCCCTGTGTTCCTAGCATTAAAATCGATTGAAGGAGTAGGCACGGTTTTGGGTGATTCAGGTTCTTTTGAGGCTGTAAGAGCACTTAGGTTGGAATGGGTTTGGGTTGAAAATCTTTTCTGTAGAGCTTCTTCTTGGAGTAAAAGATCTTTAAGATCCTCAATTGAGGTATCCCCCTTGGAGTTTTGAGTGGTGATAAACTCTTTATATGTATGTCCTAGACTACCTAGAATTCTACTATGGAGAATATTGGTGGACACAGCTTCACCATCTCGAGTGAGAGAATTAGATATGATTTTGGCACGAAGGACATAGTCCTGAATAGTCATGCCGGGAGATAGAGTGAGGCCGTGAAGCTCCTCTTGGAGACAAAGTTGGTGTTTTGCACGGAAATTAAGAAAAGTGATGTAGGAAAGAGAAAAAGTGTATAGTGGAATAAGAACATCCACACTCATGGCACAACACTCACGGCGTGGTCTAGGTGGCAAGGGAGAAATTCCACATTCATGACTTTGTTAAAGTCATGGATGACTTTTACCTTTTTTGTTTTGGCAGAAGACTTGTGTCACAGCTTGGAATGGTTTTTTTTTTTTTTTTTTTTTTTTGATCAATTAGAGGGTGACACGTGTCATATTTTTGTGAAATTATTTTTTTTTTACAAAAATTGCAATCAACATATAAAAAATAATAAAAATACAAAAATATTGAAAAAACTATCATTATTAATAAAAAGTAGGAGAGAGAAACTGATGACTTTTGTCATGAATGGAGATAAAATTGTTTGGAGTTGTGTTTTTGATGACTGCTGAGGTGGAGGAGAGAGGGATGTGAATGAAGTTTTATGGATGAAGATGCTCTAAATGTTGTGAGTGAAAGGTGATGTAGGAAAGAGAAAGTGGGGTAGGGAATAGTTAGTGGATATTTATTGTGAGAGTATGACAAGTGGGTCCCACAAATAAAGAAGTAATAAAAAATTTTCTATTTTTGGGTTGTGCCCTTTCAAATGGGACGCCCAAAAAGGAAATTTGTGTCCTTTCGGACGAGACAGAGGGAGTACTCCTTCCGTCCCACCAAAACTGAGACCAAATTTCTGGGCACGCGGATTAAGGAAAAGTAAGAGAGAGAAAAAGTGAAAGAAAATGTAGTGAGTATGAAGAATTAAATAGGAGAGAGAATGAGTGGGAGGAATAGTTAGGAGATAGAATTTTGTGAGTGTAAAAGTGAAATAGGAGAGAGAATGAGTGAGGTAAATAGTGAAGATTCCCTTGCCATTTTGAGAAGTATCAGTTTGATTGGAACGAACCAAAAAGAAAATAAGTATCAATTTTGATGAAACGGATGGAATATATGATATGGTGATATCCCTACAGTTACGTGACTTACGTGACTATTCCCATTTTTACGTGATTGACCCTTGCCAATCACATTTATTGCTTTCACAATGGACCTTATATTTAACAATGCACACTGCAATTGTGCATCATTAGAAAAGCCCCGATTACATGGCTATTTCGACTTTGTTATTAAACAGTTGGGGGCGTTTGGTAGGTCGATAAATGATCGGATTGGATTATTAGTCCAATAAAAATATGTTTGGTAGATTAAATGCAACCGTATTAATTATCCAAAGTACAATCCAGATAAGCATCTGAACACCTCTTATCCCCTTCTTATTTATCCTAAAAAAAAGGGTTGTATTATTAATCCCTGGATTAATAATCGAGCAAGTTTTGGGAGAAACTAGTTTCTTCATAAATTATAAAAAAATTATTTTTTTTCTACATGCAAGTAGTTAGTGAATATTTAGGAATAGTTTATAAAACATGACTTTCTATAACTTAAGGAGAAACTAGTTTCCCCCAAAATCTTGTGTTAATAATCTCCTGACTATTAATACATCCTAATCCTATCAGCCTACCAAACGAGCCCTCGGTGGTTTTCATAGTTGCAGCCGTATATGTTGACTATATGGGTGCCAAATCGCAATTATATTTTATTTGTAAGGACATTTTCATCCACTTCCGCTAAAAAAATTAACATTTATCAAATTTACGTTGAATTTTTAACAGATGATTATGTTGGGAATTAGAAATGTTAGAAATCCAATTGCAAAAAAGCGTAAATGTTTCCCAATCTAAAAAGATTACTGTGTCCAAATTAAATGTTGCATTTTTCTTTTTGATATTGTAAAATACATATTCAGATTCGCGAGATAAAGTAGGAAATATGCTTCAAAATTTGTCATGTGAGATGGATACATACGTTAACTTTTGGATGAAATTAGCTAAAAATATTAGCAAAAGTTAACTTTTGAATGCATTTTGTTAAAACAATGGACAAAAGCAATAAAATTAATCAAACATACAGTAGAAAAGCAAAGTAATACCAAAATCAGAGAAAAACTGCGATTAAATATCCGCAATTAAAGTGGACACATAAATATTTACTCCTACCGTTTACAGCCCTACGATGAAACTATTTCACATATATACACCAGCAAAAAAAAAAAAAAAGCATCAATATATATCGTTTTCCTCACAAGATAACTCCAACCCAGTGACTAAAACATGTTAAATTACATCCTTCAAAACTACTGTCAGACTATGCTGACGACTATGAACAATCGATATCAACTTCACTGAATGTTGATACTCAAGTTGGACCTTCAATTTTAAGCACGCCATTTCTGCAGTTGTAAAAACTGTGTTTCTTCTTCTCTTTTTTTTTTTTTTTTGATTTTATTCTAGTGGTTCGTTGATACTCTATGTACAAAATACGGGCAGAACAGAACAAATTGGTTGAGAAAGAACTACCAGCATTAGCAGTGTTTTATCAGACAGGATAAGGAGCCTTAGAAGTTCTGATTTGAAGTTAGCCACTGCTCCATGTACGTATTTCCCTCTGCAAAACAAACATAAAGAGTAGGGGAAAGTCAGTATGAAATGTCAACTCTGACGTCCATAAGGGCGGACGTAGATTTCCTTATTTTCGACATAATAAAAAGCACAAGGAAAAGTGATATCTAGAAGAATAAAGAACCATTGGTATTTTACAATACTAAAACCTTGCATGGGAAGGTCGTTGGAATGGAAGACAAGCGAGGACATTTTACAGCCAAAAAATGTGAAACTATCCAAAGTCGTCAAGTAAAATCCAAAAACCAACTTTCGACGTAAGCTGTCCAGATTGGAATGGGAAAGGCAATAAATATTTGCTATCTTTGTAATGATTTGAAGATGACAAAGTGAAAACTTGAACCGAAATAATTGTATAAATTACAATTGAGATAAGATTAAAGACGAAATACAGTACACAATTATCTTCTCTTACAAGTCTTACCCAGTGGCGAAGCCACATTGACTAAAAAGGGTCATCCGGCCCTTCAATTTTGAAATGTGTCAATTTTGCACTAATAATTTTTCAAAAAATGACTTTTTACTACTAAAAATGATGGATTTATACATTTTGACCCCCTTAATTTTGAGAAAAAAATTGCACTAAATTATTATTTTGACCCTCTTCATCCTAAATTTGTATACATCAATTATATTAATTATCCCAAGAGCAATCTCGACCCCCGTTACAAAAATTTCTGGCTTCGACACTGCCTATAAACAATATATCCAGTAGACCTCATAAAGGCGCAACATGTTACTTCCATCTGAAAATGGACACTTATTTCGTGGCAGATGAAGTACTATTGTATTAGCTACTATGCCCTCCGTCTAATTTTCTGAATCCCTTCTCTAAAAGTTAAATGATACTCCCTCCGTCCCAAAATTTTGTCCCATCTTGACTTCCATGGTCAATTTAACTTTGACCATAATTGTACATAAATCTAAATATCCCTATGCAATTTTAAAAATTGTTATTGTTTCACTATTAGAAATATTATCAATAACTATCTTTAGAACTGCATAGACATACCTAGATTTTCATAACATTATGGTCAAAATTAGATTTAGTTGACCATAAAGTCAAAGTGCGACAAAATTTATGGGACGGAGGGAGTAATAGTAATATTATTACGAAAGAATTCACATAAGCCCTTAGTTAATATCATATCCAGTCATCTTCTTAAATGAAGGCAGTTGCACGAAACCTACATAAAATTGTGTTTGTTCTAAACGGCACGGAAGGGGTTGGGGGAGAGACTGCTCAAACAGTATGGAGATTACATAACAGCACAAACTGCCATAACTAAGTACCACAACTGAGAATCCCCTTTGACGTGGAGAGCAAAGCTTACCAAAGAGGCGAAAACGTCTAGAAAAAAAAATATTAAAAACCATAGCTGAAAATGGAAAGCTGAAGCTAACATATAGATCAATCTGATTTGTACACCAAAATGGATATTTAACCTTCATTTTCAAGAAATATACACTTAATCTGCTAGAGCAAAATTTTATCTGAGCAGCTATGAGTGGATAAACCTTTCTTTGTCCTTAAAGTACCTTCCTTTTTTCCCAAAAGTATATCGACATTTAAAATCATCTTACTTTGCTTAAACTCCGGTTTTAACCATCCATATATTTTTTAACAATTTTAGATACGCATCCATTATCCCAAAAAAATTAAAAAAATTGAAAGAAGAATGGTTAAAATTACTACTAAATATCCCTACTTTTGCAGATGGTGAGTGCGTATCTAAAGTATAATGGGTAAAGCTGATAAAAAATGCATGAATGTTTAAAATCGGAGCTTGAGCAAGCTACGTTGGTTCCAAATGTCGATGTGCCTTCCCAAAATTAAAAGTACAACAACTTAAAAGGAACAAAGAATAGGTTCCAATATTTTTCAATTTTATCTCAATAATGATCAGACCAAAGTCATATTGTGAACCAAAAGTAGTTCCTAAGCCTATCATACACTACATGACAAACAAAAGAATCAAATTGCAAATCAAAGTAGAGCAATATAAGTATATAACCATCAACACCAAGCTACAAAATGATCCATTACAAGATAAAAAATATTTACAAAAAAAAAAAACATAAAGTAAGAAATTTGCAGTAAGAAACTTCATACCAGAAGAGTAGTCATCTAGGAGGTTATTGATGACCCCAAAGAGCTGATGCTTGTTAGTCTCCTCCTTCAAGTCCTTAACATCATTCCTATAACAAGGCACCAAAACTGCAAAACTATCATCTGCCTCATCTTCACTCTGGAAATCAGGGGCATGTGGTTCCAGCCACCCCGTTGACCAGTCCGAATCATCGGTATCAGACCCTGATAAACACACACCGTCCGTTGGAACCAACACCAGATCAAACTCTTTATCTATTCTCCTTTCTTCCCTACTATTCCATTTCCTTTTAACTTTCCTACTTGAAGAAGAAATTCTTGCTCCCTTCACAGCAGAGAATTTCATGGAGTCTTTAGATGGGTCCCTCATTCCTAAACCCCAATCAGCAGATGAATTCAATGAAGAGGACCCATTAGAGACTGGCTCTTTTTCTTTCCCCCTCAAGTACCACCAAGAAAATCTGGTGACTGAAAGGGCCATTTTGACAAACAGTTGGTGGGACTGACAAAGAATTGAGCTGATGAATTTGAAGACACACACACACAAACACCCAGAAGGAATTGGTGGATCAAATTGGGTATTGACTAACAATCAAAATAGGAAGTGAGAAATTGCAAAATCAAGAAAACCCAATCAAAACAAACTTTGATTGAAACCATCAATGAAAGGTAAACACTTTGGAAAAAAAGAAAAGGTTACTTTTAAAAATCAAACCCCTCAAAGATTAATTAAATAACTTAACAAATATGTCATGATGTCAACACAATTTGCCATAAATCCAACACAGCCTCAAACAAATCAATGGAATTTTTCAAGTATAAAGCAATGAAGAAGATGCAAAACGATCGCAACAAATATATGAATACAAGTCAGTCTTAGAGAATTCAAGTTAAGTCAAAGATTAAAAAAAAAAGTTCATTGGTCACAAAATTGGGGAAGACCCAGATGAAACCCACTATCTTATCACCGGAAAAAACAAATTTTAGTCGGAATTTCGGATAATACGGCAAGAAAAAGCAGAAATTTGAACTGGGAACCGTTGAAACGGTGAAATCACAAGGATATTCCAAAATCTATGGAAAGCGAAGGGAGTTAAGCTAGGAATTCAAGTTTGAAGAACCTGATTTCTCTCCAACATCGCCATTTCTAATCTAACCCCCACTTTCTCTTTCTCTCTCCCCACTCTCTTTCTCTCTCCCTCCCTTCCTTCCTTCCTCAATCATCTGATCACTGCTTGTTGAGAGTGCAGATATATACACGCACTGAGACAGAAGTCCTGTAAAGTCAAAACTGAGTGGTCCATATACTTTCATTATGTTAAGTAATGATCCTTCAGGTATGAAAGTGTTTCAATATACTCCCTCAATCCAAACTAAATTTATACTTTTTTTGTCATTTTGATCCGTCTCCACAAAAATTACGCTTTTCACAATGAATTTTTTAATACTTCTTGATCGAACCATAAGCATCTTGAATCAGTTTAATCAGCAAGTCGCAATCAACGGATCGAATATTTGAATTTGTTATGAAATTGTAATTTATCAATACAGTTCTAACTCATGCTACCTAATCAATAGTGAGACATAACAACCATACAACAATTCATATGAAAGTAATCAACAAAAAATAGAACACACGACGTTTATTAATCCAATTCATCGCAACAACAACTACATTTATGAAAAGTACCAATGATATTGACAAATATCACAATTTGTGGTGTTACAACATACGCTCATGTTTACGGCAATAAACATAGCCTTCGAATATAAACACACAACCATAGACATCTTGTACCATCAATGAAATGTCTATAAGGGCATGCCCACATAACCTCACTGCTCCTAGGCTCTCTATCTCTATAAGTCTCACAATTTCTCTTTGGATAACACAAGTTAGCAACGACTGATAATATCAACTACTAGTAGCACAATATTATAGTTCATCACTTGTATTTTATAGGAATAACAAACAAAAACCCTAAAGAATTCTAATTTCTTCTCAAACAAGTGATATATTTCCTGCCCAATAAAGAATCATTTTGACAAAAGAGTACACGCCAAAATAGAAAACAAATCCAACCTTAGGCACAAGAGGAATCCTGAAATAAAAATTTGTCAGATTCGCGGGTAAGAGCACTCAAGGAGGCCTCTTACCTGCTCCCAAGTGCCCTGTTCAGGAGGCCGCATGAGCCATCAGAATTGTCCACTTCCAGATTACTACCTAAGAGCCCTCTTTAGGGAGTCACTTAGTCTGCTCTAAATTTCTCCTCCTTTTCTTCAGAGAAAATAAGGATTAACTCTTAAAAAACTAAAATTAGGGAAAGTGAATAGATATGATTTTGAGGATTCTGACCCTATTTATACTATTGATTTGGAGTATTCCTCGAGAATGAGGATTTTGTTATTGAGTTGTATTAGTAAAGTAGATTTTATCTAGATAAAGATCTTTGTAGGGAGTAGAATCCTTATGAAAATAGAATTATTGACCATACTCTCGATCAGGGGAGGAGAATAGTGCTCGTGCTCGGTTTGGCCGAGTAACGAGCTCACTTGGTCGCTTGGGTCCCCGAGCCCGCCCAAGGTAGTTGTGGAGACGACAAGCTCGTGGGCGTTGACGTAGGAGAGTTGGGACCGAGCTCATGGTTGTCAATTTCTAGGAGAGGTATGTCGAGCCCATATGTGTCATGGGCCTTGGGCCCCCCAAGTGGACTGTTTATTCGGTTTACTACTTTATTCAATGGGACTCGCTTGGATATTCACAACTTTCTATTTACTATTCCTACCCCATTATCTCTTTTATCTCATTTTTCAAACTCAAAACACTTAAAAAAATTAATTCTCGGGTCAAAATAAAGGTGTAAATTTAGCTGATACGGAGAGAGTGTTTGATTTATCAAACTAAGAGCTTAGTGGCATATCCATGATTTTATTGAAGGGGAAAAAAACAATTTTTATTAATGAAAGAGATAAAAAAAAAATAGTGCATTTTTTTCATCAAACAAATAGAGGCAAGTTTTAATAAATGCAATGCATTAACACCTTAAATTTTTTAAAATATTTACACTAATAGAACGCAAAAAAATTAAAATCAAAGGAGGCAAAGCCTTCTTTAAAGAGGATATAGATCCGCCCCTGTAATAGCTACACTCCCCTTGCCTGCATTTCATAATTCAATTTATTTATGGTTTATTTGAAATTTCAAAATAAAAAATTTGAAATTTAAATGATTACACTAAAAAAAATCTCTTAAATTGTTAGTGAACATATAAAATATACTCCATCTGTCCTCTTATAAAAGGCACAAAAGCCTTATTTTGATGTTCCATTACAAAAGGTACAAACCCAAAAAGAATTTTTTTTTAATACTTATTTATTCATGAGATCTATTTGTTATATTCACATCATCTATTCAGTTACTATTTACTGCCCCATTTTCTTTTTCTACTCACTTTTTATACTCAAAAGACTTACTAAATTATACTCCATATTTCCTTAATTTTTGTGCAAAACTCATTTTGTGTATTTTATAATGAGATGGAGAGAGAGAGAGAGAGAGAGAGAGAGAGAGAGAGAGTATATTGTTGGATCAATATGACAATAACCAAAAAGGCTGAGGGAGGAAAACAAAAATGAAAATTAATTCAAGCAACATTCATGTAATTGGGTTAGAGTAGAGGGGTGGTAGATATAATTTGCTCTTACAAAAAATAACTGGAAAATAAAAAAAGGAATTAATCATCTGTGCAAGTCAGCTAGAAGACTTTTTGTTGAAGGAAGGAAGATCCTTCAGCTTAGGTCCTTTGTTTCAACGGAAAATATTTTTTGGAAAATAATTTTTCTAAAATATTTTTTTTTAAAATAAATTTTTTGTAAAATATTTTTCGAAAGATGAGATAAATATTTTTTCGGATATTTGGTAAGGAAAATATTTTTCGAAAAAAAATTTATGTGTTTAATGAAAATATTTTTCGATAAAAACACAATTTAAGATAATTTGAGTGGGGGGGGGGTAGGGATGGTGTGGTGAGTGGAGTGGGGTGGGGTGGGGGCAGGGGTGGTGGTGGTGAGTGAAGTGGGGTGGAGTGGGAAGTTGTTAAAAATAAATTTTAAATTATTAAATTTTTTTACCCGACCAGTGGGTGGGGGGTTGTTAAAAATCAATTTTAAATGATTTTTTTTTTACCTGACGGGGGGGGATGGGGGCAGGGGTGGTGGTGATGAGTGGAGTGGGGTGGAGAGTTGTTAAAAATAAATTTTAAATGATTAAATTTTTTTTTTGACCCGATGGGGGGGGGTGTGGTGAGTGGGGTGGTGGTGGTGGTGGTAATTGGGTTGGGTAACGTGGGTGTGTATGAAATGTTAGGTGTGTGAGGGTGTTACCATTTTTCGGAAAATGTTTTACGTAGGAAAAATCTGTAAGTCAGTTTACGCCGAAAATAGCGTAAAACATTTTTTGGAAAATATTTTCCCCGTTTTCTGGTGCTTACCAAACATCAAAAAATGGAAAAAACATTTTTCAAAAAACGTTCTACGAGCAAACAAACGGAGCCTTATATTTCAAAGCATTGTGACAAGCGTCAGATAGAAATTCGTCTATCAACTTAAAAATATCTCCTTCCGTCCCATTTCAAATTGCAAATAATAGGTGTGCACGTGGATTAATGACTAATGATAGATATTTAAATATAATAGTAGTGGGGTGGGATTAGAAATTATTAGACAAATGAATTAAAAATCCACTCACTGCTAATCATTACTCCGGTTAGAATTTGAATTTGGAGCCTAATGTTAATCAAAATATGTATTCACCCATCACCTGCTTCATAACATAACAAGTTGATAATAAATTTTCACACCCAAATTTTCATTCAAATATACTGAAAATTCAAACTTACAGTAATTTACAATAATTACAATTCAAATTTTCATTCAAATTTACTGAAAATTCAAACTTACAATAATTTATAATAATTACAATTCATACTTCCCTCCTAAACATTAACAAAATGGATATAAATAAACCCACTATCTGTCATCACATTACAATTTTTTTTTAACATCAAAAGTTTGATCATGAAGACTAACTTAACCAATACAGATAGAAACAGGTTGGCACATTTCTTGTTGGATGCTTCTTTTGAATAAAAGCTTTCTAAAGGCAAAATGAAAGAAGTTGTAGAATACTTTGATGTTTTCCTCCAACACAATTGTGTCGGACAACGACGAAGAAATCGAAGATCTAGGGTTGGGTGAAGACGATTCTGGCGATGAATAACAATTGCCGCCATGGGAAAAGCTTGAATCCATGGTTGAGAAGGAGAGAAAATGAGAGAGAAGGAGATGAGTTTCTATCTTAGATCTTGATCAAAATGAGGGAATATGAGGAGGGTGAAAAAAAAAATTGTGGTGGAGGTTTAATTGAATTAGTTGGGTTGGGTTACTTTAACTTAAGGGTTGAGTTGAACAGTTTTCTTAAGCACAAATTTAAGTGGGCCAGCCTGAATAAAAAACAAATAAAAACTTATCATTTTTGAATTTTGCAATTTTAGTTAGGATATCTAAAATGACAAATTTTGCAATTTGAAGTGGGACGGAGGGAGTATATAGTTTGAGAAATGGGATTTTTTTTCTCATTTAATTCTTTTTAAAAAAAATCTAAAAAAACAAGGCTAAAAAAGTATTTGTATAATTTTTTTCTCTGTATACTCTTATTTCTAATAGCGAGTTTTGTGAAACTCGCTACTATTATTAGTGAGTTTAACAATTTATCATTTTTTTGGCTAAACTCACAACTGCTAATAACAACGAGTTTCACAAAATTTGATTATTTTGTCAAATAGTTTTATGACTTGTTTAGGAGAATACTTTTTAAAAAAGAAATAAAATAAAAAAATCGAGAAATTGACCTATTTATGAAGTGTTTAATAAGGGACGAGATTGCTGGCGTGGTCTGTGTGTGAGGCGCAAGCAACTGGCACGTGTAGGCCCCATCAGCCATTGATTTTTTTAATTGTTTATTTTATTTAAAAAAAAAAAGGTGAAAATAATAAATAACTCAATTTATTTATTTTTAAAACCAAAGAATTCCTCCTTGAAGAAGCCACCTTTTAACATGTCATTTTCTTTCACCAGCTTTGGCCAAATCATGTTCTAAACTCGAATTCCAAATCTTATCCAATTCTCCATCATGTATAATTGAACGGTATAAACCGAGCTACGAACATAGGCTTGCCCGAACCTGGGCCCAACTATATTGGGCCATGGATATTATATATTCATAAAGTATTAGGGCCGAGCATTATCTTCCTCGTATGCCGAGGAACATTTACCTCGGCTTTATGACGCCATTCTTGGGCCGGCCTGTCTCAATTACCGAGGATAGAAAAGTCCTTTGCTCGGCATGTCACCAATTATCGAGGAAACAAAAGTATTCTCCCCGGCATATTTTCATGTCGGCCATTCATCAAGTGACGAGGAAGCAGGATCGTTCTCCTCGGCCTATTTGCCAAAGGCCGAGGAAAAACATTTGCCTTCATCGGCGTTCGGCTACTTGATTGCAATACTTATTCAACAAGGATTATACAGTTGTAACCCAATCAGGATTATACTTATCAACATCAATTCAAGTCAAACAATGACTCCTTAACAGATATAATTCTCTTAAGATTATATCTTATCTATTTACAAGTTCATTCCAACATGGATTCTATCTATCCATTCCTATAAATACAAGCCACATGGCTCATTATTCGGTACGTTACTTTTTACATTGGAGAAACTCTGTCAATTTGATTTCTCTAATATCAACCGTGAACTTATTCTCACGCCGGAGGGCCTTTAGCCGGATCCGCCCCGGCTTAGTTTACGTTTTCTCTCTTATTTTCAGGCCTTGCAATCGCCGGAGCATTCATCGCTTGGATTTGGGCTGATTTGACGATTTGGCATCATCAATTGGTTCCATTATTAGGAAATCGATTCAAACACCCATTGTTTGGCACGGAAGACGCTCGCCTTAAGCCAATTTTCTTGCGGAATTGTTCTTTCTTGGAACGGAATTTCGGGATCGGGTTTGTTCTTGAAAACACTTTGAATCCGCATAATTTGACCGGAAAATACCCAGATTCCGTTGAAGGCATTTTTGGCGTTAAAATGCCGCCTCAGTTTGGCTTGAATTCGTTTTGTTTCGAAAGAATTACAATCGGCAGTTTGTTTGTGGTCAAAATTTGCCCTAATTTTGACCTCAAAATTGGTTCTATTGAAATTGTGATTTTTGAGATATTTCTTTGTTAATAATCTGCTTTGTTGATTCATAATGGACGGACAATTCACAAGTGTTACAGTGAGGATCCCACCCAAGTGAATGGGGAAACACCGGAGCCGAGGAGCTGCCTCCTCCTCCTCCTCCTACTACCTCAGCCGATGCCATTCCTCCCCTTGCCATGACTCTTCGTTCCGGGTCGGGCAAATTCGAGGAGAGGGCAATGACCTTCCTCGTCCTACTCGTACTCGTGGGAAGCAAGCGGGAAGGAAGAAAACAAAGAATGCCGACGCCGGTCAAGCGGGAGGATCTCGGCCCGTTGGCCAGCGCTCTTTGTTACACAAACAAATGGAGACTTTGCAAAGGATGTATGAGACACAAGTTGCTCTGTTGCAAATGGACCCCGAGATCATTCCATGGCTCCCTTCATTGTACCATCAATGGGCCCACTTTGAGAAAGGAACAGGGAGAGCATCAGGATCCTCCCACGAAGGCTGGCGAGCTACCACTGCCGGCTCCCGGGGATTCTCCTCATCCTCGGCATAACGGTAAGCATAAGGAGCACGTGAGTCGACACGAGAAGCCAAATAACTCCTAGGGAAGAGGAAGTGAACTCCAAGGACCTAAGAACAAGACTAAGCTTGAATAGGCGCCTATCCTGCTCGCCTCATCATGACACCTAGGCGTCCCGCTTCTCCTCGAGCTCGTCGGCCGAGATTCTCCTCGTCCTCGTCATCGTTCGAGATTCTCGTCGTCCTCGTCGGCGGACTCTCCTCGTCCTCGGCATCGAGAATTTGCTAGGCCAAGGACCCCGAGCCCTACGGGATGATACTTGGCGCACAAGACACGGAACCAAGACGTGATAGGGTCCCCTCCAGGCGTGATGGCCACCGACATGAAGCGGAGCACGGTAGGGCAAATGATCGCCCTAAAGACAAGTCGATCGAAGTTCCCAACGAAGCACTCGCTCAAGCGGTGAGAAGGAAATAGAAACAAAGCAATGGGAGGCTGTTGAAACAATTTGGATGATATAGAGAGGGAAAGAAATATAATGATGACGATTATGATTGGGCCACCCGTCCGTTTTCCTTGAGGATAAGCTGCTGCACCTCCCCATCCTAACCTCAAGCTCCCAAATTTCGAGAAGTATAACGGAACCACCGACGCCTTGAGGACCATGTGCAAAGTTTTGAACAAACCATGAATCTCCTCACAGCTGCGATGACTTGCTCTGCAAAGCTTTCGCGAGCACCTTTTGGAACGACTTTGACTGGTTCCGTGAGCTCAAGAAAGGTTGCATCGATTCTTTGGAGGGCATGAGGAGAATGTTCTTAGATCACTTTGCCACAGTTTGGGGAAGAGGAAGATGAGATTAACCGACTTGGCCAACATTGAGCAAGGGAAGGGAGAGACCACCCTTAGCTACTACAATAGGTTCCGAAAAATGGCGGATCAAGTCGAAGAAAGCCTTGCGATAGGGAGGTCATAGTTTGCTTCAACTACGGGTTAAATCGGCCCCCTCATTTATGAACTCTCGGCCAGGGGAACCCGGCTCAAGGCCGAATTATACAAAGTGGCTTATGCCATTTCCATGGGCCGAGGACAAGACAAAGAAAAGGAGTGCGACAAGACGGAACTGAAGCAACTAACTCCCGACAGAATGATAATGGGAACGGCAAGAAAGGAAAGAATAAAACCGGAAGCAGCGAGAAGGCTGGAGTTCACCCCTCTTACAAAGCCCATCTCCGAAATCATGCGAGATGGTGAACCTCCCTCCACCTCGTCCGGCCGACCGATAACCCAAAGTATCCCCGCAACAAGAACAAATGCGTGATTTTCACAAGGACAACGGGCACACCACCGATGGTTCTTTGGGCCGCTTAAGAAGATAATCCAACAATGGGTTGACGAGGAAAATTAGACCGTTATGTCATGAAGAAAGATGGCAAACGAAAGCGGAAGCAAGAGGAGAGTGAAGATGACTCCAAGAGTGAGGATGAAGATCGAAGACCTCCTAGGGCTAAACTACATGTGATCTGTGAAGAGGTGACCTCCACCAGAAAGCTAAGGGATCGAGATCCACGAGCTAAGCAAAGTATACCATGTCCACTGCTTGGATCCATAAAGCGAGAAGAAATCATTAGTTTTTCTCCAAATGAGTTGGCGGGAAGTCGAGCAGCTCGTGAGCAACCATTGGTCATCAAGGGCCGAATTGACAATGTTGAATCTGAAAGACTTCTTGTTGATACGGGGGCCTCCCGTGACATCCTATACTATTCAGCCTTCCAACAAATGGGGTTGAAAGACACAGCGCTAGAGCCATATCATGGAAGGCTTGAAGGATTCACCAACCATAAGGTTGGAGCAAAGGGAACCGTAGAACTAGAACTCGAAGTCGACGATCATCCCTTCCGAGCCAAAGCTCTTGTCACTTTCGTAGTCGTGGATTTGACTAGTGACTATCATGCGATTATTGGCATTCCAAGTCAAGCCAAACTTGGGATGGTAGCCTCCCTTCCTCACCAACGAGTTAAATTTCCCACTCGTCTTTGGCATTGGATGCGTGAGGGCAACCCCCAAAGATTTCTTGGAACATGTTGTCAAGAGCGGAAAAAGTCAAAAAGCGTGGAGATAGATACGCCCGAGGAGAACATCAAGATCACCAAATCTCAGAAGACCACGGAAACTAGCTCTAGAATGAACTATATCCGTGAAGTATGGGAAAGTGAGGAAGAGGAACCTATGGTCCTAGAAATTGTGGATGACCAAGGCATAACTCTAACCACAGCTGGAAGAAGAGCCTATGGTCCTAGAAGCTGCGGATGACCAAGGCATAGTTCTACCCATCTCCGAGGAAGACCCCATTCTCGTCGATGACCCGAACTCGGGGGCCAGACCATGACTCGGGAAGAACGATCTTCCAGGACATCGATAAACTTATGGAGGAAGAAGGCCTCAATGTGAGCGACAATGAAGGGAGGAGAATCGGAGAGATCATCATCGAATCCACTGGAATTTCGAGACGGACCGAGAAATGAAGCCTGTAGATGAGCTAGAAGAGGTAGTCATTAATCCGACTATCCCGAACAAAAAATCAAGCTAGGAGGCCGGCTATCACGGGAAGATAAAGAAAGAATCATATCCCTCTTGAAAACAGTCTCGACGTCTTTGCTTGGAGAGTCGAAGACATGAGGGGAATCAATGAAGAAGTAGCCCTCCACCGCTTAGAAGTTGATCCTCTAGCGAAGACCATCTCCCGACGAGGAGAAATTTTGCAAAGGACAAGGAGGAAGCTATAAAAGAAGAGGTGCGAAGTTACTCGGCGCCGGAATAATTCGCGAAGTCAAGTACCCGTTTGGTTGGCTAATGTTGTTATGGTGAAGAAGCAAAATGGGAAATGGCGCATGTGCATAGACTTTACTTGATCTAAACAAAGCACGCCCCAAGGACGGCTATCCTCTCCCCGAGAATCGACAAGTTAGTGGACTCCATTTACGGACACCAAACTCTCGGCTTCTTAGATGCCTACTCGGGCTATCATCGAGATAAAAATGGCGAAAGAAGACATCGAGAAGGCGCCTTCCAAACACACAGGGGAATTTACGCTACATCATGATGCCTTTTGGGCTCAAGAATCTTTGGTGCCACTTACCAACGGATGGTAAATCAAGTTTTTGCAAGTCGAGATAGGTAGAAACATGGAGGCTTATATTGATGACATGGTCATAAAGACCAAGGAAGGCGGCCACGTTCTGACCTAGAAGAGACCATTCACAACCTCCGAGCCAACAACATGAAGCTTAATCCAAGCAAGTGCGTGTTCGGAGTTCTTTGCGAGGAAATTTACGGGCTTCATGGTTTCCCAAAGGGGGATTGAAGCAAACCCGAGAAAAGATCAAGGCGCTCATTGACATGAAGGAACCTACCACCATCAAGGAGGTCCAAAGACTTAATGGAAGAATTGCGGCCCTTGGAAGATTCATCGCCAAGTCCGCCGAAAAGTCATTGCCTTTCTTCAAGGTATTGAAGGGTACCAAGAGCTTCTCTGGACTCCCGAATGCTCGGAAGCGTTCCTCAGGTTGAAGGAGTACTTGGGTTCCCTCCCTTGCTTAGCGATCCGACTACCGGTGAGATGCTATACGTCTTCCTAGCTGCCCTGCGATCACTTGTCGCAGTTGTCTTGGTTCGAAAGGATGAAGGAATTCGAAGCCCGTCTACTATGTCTCAAAGGCCTGTCCAGATGTGGAAACGAGATATTTCAATGTGGAGAAGATAGCATACGCCCTAGTCATTGCTTGAAGGAAGGCTGCGTGCATATTTTTACGCACACCCTATCACCGTCTACACCAACGAACCATTGAAGAAAATCCTTCACAAGTTGGACGGCTCGGGGCGTCTCCTTAATTGGTCAATCGCTCTAACGAGTTTGATATCACTTACCAACCAAGGAAGACCCTCCTAGCACGGCCTTTGGTTGACTTCATGGTCGAGGCCGCCTTTATGGGTGAGCATCTCCCCACCTCCCGGAAGCAAAACGCGCTTAGGAGGAAAAGACTCTCCCATTGAACTCCCATCCAAGCTGTTGGATCACGTATACGGACGGATCGGCTACCAAGGAAAGAAGCGGAGGCTGGAGTAGTACTAGCAAGCCCGGAAGGAGAATATACTATACAAGATGCCATCCGCCGGGTTTCACTGCCTCTAACAACCAAGTGAATACGAGGCTCTCATATTTGGCATTGAGTTGGCCTCCTTCTATGGAGCAACTAAGGTGGGTACACTTTACGTGACTCCGGCTTGTTGTCAAACAAGTGAAAGGAGAATATAACACTCGAAAGATGTCACCACTTGCCAAATATAGAGACACTGGTCCTAGATATGGCCAGAAGAAGATGGAATTTTTCGAGCTCAAGCGAGATAGGAAGGAAGACAACCAAGTCGCAGACGTTCTCTCCAAACTAGCCACCATGGACGTGTCTCCTTCGGAGACCAACCCATATGTAGTTTATCTTGAGGAACTGCGTATGAAAGATTACAAGTCATGCTTACGGACGAGGAAGAGAGATCTTTGGATCGATGACTACATCGAATACATTGAGAAGGAGAAACTCCCGGAAGATGATGCTCGAGCCAAGCTTATCAAAAGAGGTCTCCAAGATTCGTGGTGATGAACGGAGTCCTCTACACAGAAGATCTTTCACGAAGCCCACGCTAAGGTGTGTCTATCCCAAGGAGCGAGAACCTCCCCGGCGGAAGTACATGAAGGTGTTTGCGGCGGACACCGGGGGCCGAGAACCTTAGGGCGGCAAAATCATATCGCTAGGTTACTGCTTGGCCAAACCTAAGGGAAGACGCGCATGCCTATGTTCGAAAATGTGACAAATGCCAAAGGTTCTCGACATTCCAAGACTACTGCGATCGAGCAAACACTTGTAATACCTACGTGGCCATTTGATATGTGGGGGATCGACCTCATTGGACCCTTCCCACCCGCAGTGGTAATTGCAAGTACGTGATAGTAGGCTGTTGATTACTTTCTCCAAGTGGATAGAAGCGAAGGCATTGGCCAAGATAACGGAAGAGAACGCGATCAACTTTGTTCATGACAACATACGGTGCGAGATTTGGCCTTCCGCATACAATTGTTTCGACCATGGCCTTCCAATTCTCCACGGCATTTACAACCGAATTGGGAAGAGTCAAAGTACGCCATGCAAAATCTTGATTAGCGAGACCCCAAGGCAACGGTCAGCGAAGGCGCCAACAAGCGGTCCTAACCGCCCTCACCAAGAATCTTGAAGGACGCGAGGGTAGATGGTTGGACGAACTTCCCTAGCTTTATGGGCTGTTCGCATGACCAACCACCCGGGCCAACAGCAGGAAACCCCATTCAGTAACCTTCGGTTCTAAGGCTATGGCACCGGCGAGAGATGGCCATCCCTACGGTAAGGAACTCCCATTATGATGAGCAAGTCAGCAAGGTCAATAGGCTCCTAGACTGGACACGATAGATGAAAAGCGACTAGGCTGCGCAGATGAGGATGGTGAATTACAAGCAAAGGACCAAGGCATATCACGACAAGAGGGTCATCAAAAGAGTATTCCAAGTGGGCGATTGGGTACTTAGAAAGATCGAAGCCGTTTGGTCGGAAAGCGAGAACAAAACAAGCTCTCCCCAAATTGGGAAGGTCCCTATATCATCACTCAAGTCATCCGAGAAGGGACCTACGATTGAGGACCAAGGAGGGGAAGGATCTCAAGCATCCATGGCATTGACAACCTTAGAAAATATTATCACTAGTCTAGTTTATTTTACGATAGATTAGCTCTTTATTTTCGGTCTTTTATTTTCGGTCTTTTTATTTTCGGTCTTTTGTTTTCTTTTTGTCTTTTTAGTTGATAGGATTGCGGTTCTATGTAATCGCATTTCGATTCTACGGCAGTTTCTTCAATATGCAAAGCCACTATCAACTATCTACACCAACTCAGGAAGATGAGGACATTATCTCCAACTCTCTCAAACACGCGGCCCAAGACTAAGGATCTTCCTTGACACGATGGCTTACCACAAAGTCAAGACCAAGGATCTTCCTTGGCACGATGGCTTACCACGAAGCCAAGACGAGGGTCTTCCTTGGCACGATGGCTTACAGCGGCCAAGACCAAGGGTCCTCCTTGGCACGATGGCTTACCATACGGCCAAGACGAGGTCTTCCTTGGCACGATGGCTTACCATACGGCCAAGACCAAGGGTCTTCCTTGGCACGATGGCTTGCCAACGGCCAAGACCAAGGGTCCTCCTTGGCACGATGGCTTACACAAGCGGCCCGATACAGGGTAAATCCTTGGCCTAATGGCTTACCATACATCCCACCAAGGGTCCACCTTGGTTCAGGATCACAAGTCATATTCAAGGATACGAGCAAGTTATTGAAATAACAAGAATCATAACAAAGGATTTTCATTGATACTCAAATGAAATTACACATCCTATCATCTATTACAAAAAGCATAACAGGAAAAAGCTATTCTAAGATTTTTGAGCATCATCAAAAGGCTTGTCAAGCCAATCTTGAGTAATGGAGCCAGGAGGAGGAAGGTCCGTTTGATTTGTAAGAGCATCGGTTTCCTCGGCTCCTCTTCCTTCCTCGGTTTCCATGGCCTCGGGCTCTTCATCGTCTGGATCGCCTCCACCCGGGTCTTTAAGATTGCCGGGGACAACGGGAGCCGGCCTCCACTCTTCCCTACAAGCCTTAGCATCCTTAGTTGCTATTATTTCTAAGTTGCTTGTGGAATAGGGGACCAAGCGTGGAAGGCCCTAACTTCCTCGCCGTATTGATCCGGCATATTAGCATGGCGACCTTGTTGATATCCAAGCCGGTGGAAGGATCGGCCCGGGATACTACGAGCAAGATGGAGGTAACCATCTTCAAACATTGTGGCCGTACGCTCATCCACGGCCTCTGAAAGACCGAGCTAGCTACCACGGCATCCTTGAATGCGGGCTCTCCTTGAAGACGCGCCGCGGCCTTGTTTTCTTTGGCGGGAAGGGCGGCCTCCGGTCCTTGGTATTTGGCACGGCTTCCTCGGCCTTTGCACAGCTTCGGCCTTATCCGTAAGAGCTTTGGTCGGCTCCTCTCCTTTAAGCCGAAGAAGCTCGTCGGCCTTGGCCTTCTCTTCCTCGGACTTGGCCTTCACTTCCTCGGCCCTCTTCACCTCGGCTTCCACCTTCGCCTTGGGCGCCTCAAGCCTCGGCATCTTTGGCTTTCGAGAAGTTTAACCAAGGAAGACTTCTGAGAATCGCTTTTTGCCGGGGCGCCTTGGCCTCATTCATGCGTCCGGTCTTCTTCTTGGCCAAAACATTTTCATACGCCGTGATGAAGCCAGGCGAAAGAAAGTTCAATATCATATTAGAAGAATACATCTCTCAAAATCAATGATCAACGAGCGAGGAAAGGATATTCGCCTCGGCGATTAAGAGCCCCTTGCGACAAAGCAAGGTATCATCGAGGAGCCTCACGGACAAGAGCATCATAGGCATCCTCGTCCATAGATCTCTGAGCCGGGGCTCGCCCAATCGCACTAAGTGGCCCCGTCCTAGTTTGCGAGAGGAATTCCTTTGGCCGAGGAACGTTGATGGCGTGCTCTTGGCCGGCTCGTCGGCTGCTCAATAGTCTCAATATTTTGGATGGTTAAAGGAGGAGGAGGAGCCTCAACATGGGGAGCCTCAACGTGGGGAGCCCCACCAACATTAGCCTTCTTAGTTACGGGCTCCTCGGCACTCGAAGCTTGGGCTCTTTTGGAGCAGATTTCCGAGCAACGAGGCGGCTTTCCTCGGCTCCCGCCTCCTCGGAACCGAGTAGAAAGGTCGGCCAAGTCACCGATTACGGGTTCAACATGATCCTCGGATCTTTGCGTCCTCGGAATTAATATCTGATGCACTTTGAGGGGTAGGGGCTTATCACCTGGACACCGAAGCGACAAATTACGAGCATTGGCCTCGTCCTTCCTCTCCACCCAGCGAGACTTCTTGCTCTGCTTTCTCTTGCTTGATCGGCTCACGGGGACTTAGTCTTTCCATTTGAGTTGCTTCTTCCTCAGCTGTTAAATCTGTAAAGACAAGGAAGAAATGGTCAAGTACGAGCAAAAGAATTCAAGGTCAAGTACGAGCAAAATAATATGCAAAAAATTACAAGTGTAAGATAAAAGTTTACGTCCAACAATGTTAGGTGCTCCAATACATTGGTCACGGGGACGCTCATCGTGGCACCTAATACAATCCTCGTGAAATACAAAGCCTTGGATGTACCGTCCAATCATTGAAGCGACGACCTCTTTTAACGTTCTGAGGAGCTACCCCGTCCTCGTTCCCGGCATCAATCACTGCTGGATATAGAAATGATCAGAGGATTGAACTTGCTTCCAATCCGGGACCCCTACCTGGCAAACTCTTCTAGACGTTTGATCAAAGCTTTGGTCCACTCATATTGTTGGACGGCGAAGGAAGATGTTGGAGTCACCGCAAGGAGGCTGGAACTCCCAACCTTGGCGGCTCTCGGCTCGGATAACGTGATGATCCCGGCTGGAACTTTACTAGACATGGGGAGGAGCAATTTTGGTTTCCTATTGGCACTCTAATTACTACCGGCCATTGTTCCTTGATGACTTGGATAATGGCAAAGAAATGACGGAAGGCTCCATGGTCGGCTCATGCCTAAACTACGGCGAGAGGATGATGAAGCTAACCGGCACCCTAGTGCCGTTGGCTCTAGCATGGGCACTTTGCCTTTACATCGTCCAAAAATTCGCGAGATAAAGGGGTCCAGAGGAAGACGAAGCCCTGTTGGGCTGTTTATAATAGAAGTGGACATAATCTTGGTTGTAGTAGAAGTCCGTCTCCTCCTTCTCCGTCTTGGCTCAATCCTGCCCATATAAGTTAACTTGTACTCATCCCGGTTCACCTTGTACTTGGAGTGCAATTTTTCAATCATGGGATCCCCGAGCTTTGGTGTCCTCTCCACTTGCTTTCCTCGGCTACTGCTCCTCGGCCTCTTCTTCGGACGAGGCGGGCATCGGCTTGCGCACCTTCAACGAGGCGTCAGCTATTTGAGTAGGCGAGGAGGGCTCTCCTTCTCTTCCCGTCATATACGCATAAAGACGAGGAGACCAAATTATTTACCTCGTCGATGGCGATTAAATGACGGGGAAGGAAGATTCCCCTCCTCGTCATTCCATAAGGCCGAGGAAGGAAGATCTCCTTCCTCGTCATTTCATAAGGCCGAGGAGGGAGGCCGTACCTCTCGAGGCAGCTCACGCATTTCGCGATGGGAGGCCGGGTAGAGCGGTTCGATGTGCTCCACCATTTCAGCCTATCCTCAAAAACTATGATGTTGGGAGAACCGAGACTCAATCCTATCTATTCTTGTGGAGATGCAGGTATTGAATGAATAAACGGGAGCGGCCGTAACCCCTGTTGCTTGCTTATATCATCCAAGTTCGGCATCAATCCATGGACCCCTCTCTCTACGATAGACCCTCAAATTTCCGTATGATATCCATAACGGAATCGGGAGAATGGTCCCAAGATCGAGCCATTTCTAAGGGGAATCAAAAACGAAGGGGAGTTCATTCAATATTCCGAAATTTCATATAAAATGCAAAGAGAATTAAAGAAGCTGAAGTTTGTAAAGTTTTTATCAAGAAAAGCTTCAACCTTCAACAATGGCGGTTCTTGGCATGGACAAAATCACTCTAAACCCTAGAAAACGCTTTGGAACATGAAAGGAAGTTGTAAGAAAAGGAGAGATTTCATACACGAGTTTGCAAGAATGAATGGAATCAATGCGAAAGCAACTTCGCCGGAAAAATCAAGCTCGCGGGAGGCCTGGGTTTGAAGATTCTTTGTGTTCGCGGAGATCTCTCTCGCCTTTGCTCTCGAACGGGGGTTTGTAAAGATTTGAAATGAAAGGATTTTGATTTTTATACCTCCTTAACCCGGGTTAACCCAATGGGTAAAGTGACAACCCAGGACAATACGCTGACATTTAATGCTAATTACGGTTATTGAGGCATGACAAGGCTAGGGGGCCCGTGTCATCATCGAATAGTAACAGTCGAGATACTACTTGATGACGCGTGTAAAACTGTTCGTATCCCATATGCCGAGGGCAGAGCTAACTTTCTACTCGTCTAAGCCGAGCTAGAAAGTTGGGGGCCAGTGAACGGTATAAGCAGGAGGCTACGAACATAGGCTTGCCCGAACACAGGCCCAACTATATTGGGCCATGGATATTATATATTCATAAAGTATTAGGGCCGAGCATTATCTTCCTCGTATCTTGGAACATTTACCTTGGCTTTATGACGCCATTCTTGGGCCGGCTTTGTCTCAATTCACCGAGGATAGAAAAGTCCTTTGCTCGGCATGTCACCAATTGCAGGAAACAAAAGTATTCTCCCAGGCATATTTTCATGTCGGCCATTCATCAGTGACGAGGAAGCAGGATCGTTCTCCTCGGCCTATTTGCCAAAGGCCGAGGAAAAACATTTGCCTTCCTCGGCGTTCCGGCTAGCAGTTGCAATCCTTATTCAACAAGGATTATACAGTTGTAACCCAATCAGGATTATACTTATCAACATCAATTCAAGTCAAACAATGACTCCTTAACAGATATAATTCTCTTAAGATTATATCTTATCTATTTACAAGTTCATTCCAACATGGATTCTATCTATCCATTCCTATAAATACAAGCCCCATGGCTCATTATTCGGTACGTTACTTTTTACATTGGAGAAACTCTGTCAATTTGATTTCTCTAATATCAACCGTGAACTTATTCTCACGCCGGAGGGCCTTTAGCCGGATCCGCCCCGGCTTAGTTTACGTTTTCTCTCTTATTTTCAGGCCTTGCAATCGCCGGAGCATTCATCGCTTGGATTTGGGCTGATTTGACGATTTTGGCATCATCAATAATGTATAGTGTGAATCTCCCAAGCAATCTATCTGTCTATCTATATCTATGTAATTAGATGTATCATTCAGACATGCTCATATTGTCACAAAAAAAATTATTGTAAAAAAAAAAAAATTCACTTTCCCCTGAGATCCATGTACAAATAAAGTGGTAAGGCAAAATAAATCATAGAGAATGAATGGATTCGTACGATCCCTCAGTCACCCCAGAATGAAAGGGGTGATCTCGTAGCTCTTGGTATGTTAATATGCGTTGTTAGGTGCTCCGTTTTATTTTCCCATTGAGGATGCTTGAATCACATCTTTTGAGAGTTATCGATTTTTTTTAATTTTATTTAATTTTTTTAATTTTTTTTAATTTTTTAATATTTTTTTTAATTTTTTAATTTTTTTTTAATTTTTTAATTTTTTAATTTTTTTAATTTTTTTTTTAATTTTTTTAATTTTTTTTTAATTTTTTTTATTTTATTTAATTCTTAAATTTTTTTTTAATTTTTTTTTAATTTTTTTATTTTTAATTTTTATTTTTTATTTTTTTTTTTTTTTTATTTTTTTATTTTTTTATTTTTTTTTTTTTTATTTTTTTATTTTTAATTTTTTTTTTTATTTTTTATTTTTTTATTTTATTTTTATTTATTTTTTTATTATTTTTTTCTTTTTATTTTTTTTTTTTTTTTTTTTATTTTTATTTTTATTTTTATTTTTATTTTTATTTTTATTTTTATTTTTATTTTTATTTTTATTTTTATTTTTATTTTTATTTTTATTTTTATTTTTATTTTTATTTTTATTTTTATTTTTATTTTTATTTTTATTTTTATTTTTATTTTTATTTTTATTTTTATTTTTATTTTTATTTTTATTTTTATTTTTATTTTTATTTTTGAACATACCAAAAGTTTCGAGTTGGGCGAGTAAAGCCCCCAATCATATCTTTGCCGTGGCCTCCGCATTCTTAATGAGTCTGGCCCAATAACCATAAGGCCCAAGGCCCAATAACCGGATCAGTCGACCTAAGCTCACTGTCCGATCTCAAGATCCCGACCTAGCTTGGTCCGACTATACGATCCATGCTCTCATTCGGGTACGATCCAGCTCTACCCGTCAGTCAGGTCGACCTATCCCAATAAGCAACCCCGACCTAACCAGTGTCGACCTAATCAAACAAGACGTGGGTGTAACTCTTTCCATAACTGGTTCCCTACAAATCAGGAGCCATATCAGGACACGTTCCCATGATATGTAACTGTCCCAAGAATTACGGAGCTCATGTAGCCCACCAAAAATAACCGCTCTCATCAACTATAAATACTTCACCACTACCCGTGGTCTGCAAATGCTTGCTATTTTGTTATCGAGAATTCCATTATTCAATACGTTTTAGCTCTCCGACCATCAAATACTTACTCACGCCCAGGGTGGCAGGAGACACATCCGGCTAGTTGTGGGTTCTGTTTTCAGGTCAAGGAGCCAGGTGATCAGTCCTGCCACGTGGAGGAAGATTGATAAGCACCTTTCTTGCGGCATCAGTTTGGTTCCATTGCCGGGAATCGTGCTTAAGCTTGACCTTGAAAGTTCTCTCAACCTGCAACAATGGTAACTTCAGACGGACATGTATCTGAAGCCTCGCTCGGGCACGAAGAAGGAAACAATAACACCAACGCAAACGCTGGAAATCTCAACATCAACGCTGGAAACGCAAATCTGCCTCCTCCCCCTCCTACTCGCCATCATGCTAGAGCGACGCGCTCTAACAGTGTTGCTGATGGCAGAGGATTGCCAGACGCAAGGAGAGAGAAGCGACCTATGGAGGGACAAGGAGCTCCACCTCCTCCAAAGCGTCCAACTGGACAGATGAATGTTGGAAATAGGGCAGGTCCATCATCTTACCCACTGAGCAGAAAAGAAATGCTTATGGAACGAGCTCAGATATTGGCCGAGTTATTGGCAATGGAGGAGGCTGAGCTGGCGGATAGAAGGTCTGAGAGGGTGGCTCCATCTCAAGTTTCAAACAGGGAGCGTGCCAGGAGTACTAGACCAAACGAAACTGTGGGACAAAATGTTGATCATAGGATGGTGGTGCGACCTCAATCACCCATTCACGTTCCCAGTGACGACCTAAGGGCTAGTCTCACCAGGAACAGGGAGCAAGAGGCACAGTCAGACTTGAGGACGCAGTTAGAGGCCAATAGAAGCCGACGTGGATCGCCTGCCAGAATGCAAAGGTCGCAGTCTCATAGGGACAGGAACGGGCGCAGGTCACCTATAAGAGAGGGAAGGCGCAGGTCGCCACCCAGAGATGATAGGCGCAGGTCGCCACCAAGAGATGACAGACACAGGTCACCAGTTCGCTCAGTAAGGTCACCTTCCCACAAAGATAGGAGAAGCAGGCAAGTAACTCCCCCCAGGAGTGAGGGTCAAAGGTCGAATGTTGTCCCCCCTGCTGGAGAAGACAGACCTGATGCTAGGGAGTGGCTGCTGTGGAAAAGGAAATTTGAACAATGGGAGGCTGAAAAGAAAAATAATACTGGAAAGGTCGAACGAATTGACTTTGCTCTTCGACCCTTATCCAAGGATTTGATTGACAGTCGACCTCCTGCTGGTTTCAGGTTGCCCCTCTTAGAGAAGTACTCAGGGGCAACCAATGCAAAAAGCCACGTGCAGCACCTAGAAGCCACGATGTGCTTTGTCGCCAATGAAGATGACAATATGTGCAAAGCCCTCATAAGCACACTCACGGGGGCAGCCCTAACATGGTTCAATGGTTTGGCAGCCGGTAGCATCTCCACCTGGATGAGTTTGAGGACAAAATTCCTAGATCGCTTCTCAACTGCTGGAGCTCGGAAAGTGACTGTCACCGACCTAAACAACTTGGTACAGGGGAAATATGAAAGCTCCATGAGCTACTATACCAAGTTTAAAGAAATGGTGGACAAGATTGAGGAGGATCTCACTGACAGGGAGGTGATCAATTGCTTCCGAAATGGCATTTCCTCGGCAGACATGGATTACGAGCTGACGGTTCGTACAGTCACTACTCGACAGGAGTTGTTCGAGAAGGCTTATAATGTGGCATTAGCCGAGGAGAGGAAAGAAAAGAAGAGCGGGAAAGGCCCCAAGACTGAGGTCGCTGATGACAAAAAAGACTCCACCAAAATGGGGGAAACAATAAAAATGGCAAGAACAGGACCAGGGCGACAGAGAAGGTGCCTGAGGCTTTCACTCCCCTAACGGTGAGTCGAACGGAAATAATGAATGCGGTCGAGCTGGCCCCACCAGTCCCAATGAACCCGGCCAATAAGTTCAGGAGGGACAACACGAAATTTTGTGAGTATCATAAGGATACAGGTCATCTCACAGAGGATTGCTTAGGCTTGAAGCGTATCATCCAGAGAATGGTCGACCAGGGAAGGCTCGACGCCTATGTGAAAAGGCCTCAAGCAGGTGGAGGCGAGCAGCCAGCGGGTGGACAGCAAGGACCTAGGCAACCCAGGTTAAACTTGGGAGTCATCACAGAGCAAACCAGCAATACAGCCATCAAACATAAAATCTTTCAGCTCAGCAAAGCCCCACATGTGCCGCCAAGGAGCCACGTTATAGATGAAGTGATCAGCTTTTATCCCCACGAGCTACCAACTAATATGGCGGCTAGAGAGCAAGTTCTCGTCATCTCGGGACTCATTGATGGATGTACGACGACCAGACTCCTAGTCGACACGGGGGCCTGTAAGGATATTCTGTTCTACAAGACATTCCAAGAGATGGGACTCTCTAATGAGCAGCTTGAAAGATACGATGGCCGGTTAGAAGGCTTCACGTACCAATCATCGAGTCGACGCTAAGGGGCAGATCGAGCTAGACGTCGACCTTGGCCAACACCCTTACAGGGTCGTATCAAAGGTAAAATTTATTGTAATAGATGTGAACAGTGACTATGCTGCTATCCTTGGTATTCCTGGTCAGGTCGCACTGGGAATGGTGGCGTCGATCCCCCATCAGCGAGTCAAATTTCCTACCCCTGCTGGAGTCGGTTGTGTACAAGGCACGGATCGAGCATATCTGGATCATGTCCTTCGAGAAATAAAAAAGAGGGAGCTGGAAATTGAAACAGCGGAAGGTTACTTAAAGCTGTCCCAGTCAGTCACCAAAACTACTCGACTGTCAACGATCACCAATGTGGAGGAGTCGACCTATCGCTCAAACGACGAGGTCATGGTTGAGTCGACACGTCACTCCGAAGCCACAGCGGTTGATCCAGATGTAGTTATGGTCGACCAAGTCATCATAGGCAACCTATGCATCCAGGTCGACAATAACTCGGGGGCCACCGCTGATGAGATCGCTAAAAAGTTAGATAACATGATAGCTGAGGAAGCTCCACACTTGGGGGCCGAAGAGAGACAAAGGGTTAGGGAGATCATCATTGAGACCCTACAGTTCAGAGATGGTCCAGAGCTAGAGGCTGTTGACGAGCTAGAATCAGTAATCACAAACCCTTCTTACCCTGAGCAAAAGATCCAGATTGGAAAACAGCTATCAGACGAGGAGCGAGCAGAGATCATCGAGCTGCTGAAAGAAAGTAATGATGTCTTTGCATGGCGAGTAGAGGACATGAGGGGAATCAAGGAAGAAGTCTCTGTTCATAGGCTTGAGGTCAACCCGACTATAAAGCCCAGACCCCAGAAATTGAGAAGCTTTGATCGTAATAAGGAAGAGGCCATAAAAGCTGAGGTAAAAAAACTTTTAAGTGCAGGTATAATTAAAGAAGCCACTCATACAACCTGGTTGGCCAATGTGGTCATGGTGAAGAAGTCAAATGGCAAATGGAGAATGTGCATCGACTTCACCACTCTAAACCTTGCTTGCTCGAAGGACAGCTATCCTCTTCCTAGAATCGACAAACTTGTTGATTCCATTGCTAGCCACTCTACCCTCAGCTTCCTAGACGCTTACTCGGGTTACCACCAGATCAAGATGCATGAGGATGACATAGTGAAGACAGCATTTCAAGCGGCTGGAGGCATCTACTGCTACAACATGATGCCATTTGGACTGAAGAATGCAGGGGTGACCTATCAACGTATGGTCAACAAGGTCTTTGCTTCACAGATTGGCCGAAACATGGAGGCCTACGTCGACGATATGGTCATTAAAACAAAGACCGGACGTCACGTGGTCGACCTAAAGGAAACGTTCGCCAATTTGAGAGCAAACGACATGAAGCTTAACCCCAGCAAATGTGTTTTTGGTGTAGCAGCTGGCAAGTTCCTTGGATTTATGGTGTCTCAGCGAGGTATAGAAGCTAACCCGGAGAAGATCAAGACTCTAGTTGACATGAAGGAGCCTACCCGTGTCAAAGAGATGCAGCGACTTAATGGAAGAGTAGCAGCTCTAGGTCACTTCATATCCAAATCAGCGGAGAGATCTCTCCCTTTTTTCAAGGCTTTAAGGGGGACGAAGAATTTTGAATGGACGACCGAATGTCATTCGTCGTTCCAGCAGCTTAAGGATTATCTCGCTACTCCTCCTCTTTTGAGTAGCCCGATCACTGGAGAAACTTTGTTCGTATACTTATCTGTGGGAGACAAAGAAGTGGCAGCAGTCTTGGTTAGAGAAGAGGAAGGGCTTCAAAAGCCAGTTTACTATGTTAGCAAGGCCCTATCAGAAGTGGAGGGCAGATACTACAATGCTGAGAATGTCACGACCCCAACTCTAGGCACTGTTTAGGGACACGTGGAGCACGTGGGAATAGGGGGTTGCACTTCATTTATATGATGCATTGCATGGTCTTGGTATGGTATGTGATTATTTGTTTATTAATTCCATGGATTATGTGTAGAAAGGTTCATCAATTTCCTTATTATATAATGTTTAATTGAGTCACTTGGAATAATAAAGGGAATGAAGTATAAAAATAGTAGGGGCTTTAGAGTAATTATAAGTGTAGATATAAGTGTAGGGGTTTAGTTGTAGAAGTTGAGACTTGGAGGACCTTTGTGGAAAATGTTGATACTTATCCTTTTATAAGGAAAACCTTCATCCTAATTCACTTACTTCCATCACCTTCTTCCTTCTTCATCAGCCAAGAAATCCTAAACCCTAGCCTAGCTTCTAAAAATCCTAGAAAATCAAACGTTAATCGGTTCTTCAGTTTGAGCTCGGATTAGTGATCACGGCGGGGAGTAGCACGCATCTAACCGAAGAAAGCTTCTTGTTCTTTTTCGTCTTTTCCAAGTAAGTTATTATGATTCCTTCTAATGTTGAGCATATGAATTTAAATCAAGTGGAAATGTGTTATAAACCATCTTTGAAACTTGTTTTCTAAATTTCTTGGCTTGGGAAGTGGTTAGAAAAGGGTTGGTAGAAGAACTTGAAAAGGGCAATGAAATAGTGAAATTATGGTATGGTAGGGGGTGTATATATGTTCTATAGCATGGGTTGATGTGTTAAAATTGGTATTTAAACTAGTTTTGGTATGATTGGAAGTGTTGTTGGCCTTGGAAAAACAGAGGAAGGTGAAAAAATGGGAATTGGTGGAACATTGCTGATGTTCTGCGATTTGGTATCTGATTTTGGCCTTGGCACGAGTCGTGCCAAGGAGCACGAGTCGTGCCCTTCTTGCCACTCGTGAAAACGAGTCGTGAACAATGATCCAAGTCGTTCTGATTAACATGGGGAGAAAAGGCACGAGTCGTGCCCTGCATCAGAATTTCTGAATTTACTTTTAAAGCTTAGGAACCTATTCAACTTAGAACAAGATTGAACCCTCTTCAGCGTAGGATGAATTAGAACACTTTAGCTACATAATGAGATCTCACGTAGTCAAAATGAAATTGGGGAAGTAGTTTAAATATCGCGTTGAACCGGGTTGAAAGTCATTGTTGTTTGAGAGCCAAAGTTTATAGAAACTTGGTATTGGATTATGGAATTTGAAAAGGAAGTCGTGAAATGTGATATGGTGAACGCGTAGAGTTACTTGTATGTTGTTATACCCTTACGTGGTTACTTTGGAATGGTTATATGTTAAAATGATGCGTGAAATAATTGTTGCACGACATCATTGGTTTGATCATGAGCATACATATTATTTGTTGATTATGGTAACTCAATAGTGTATATATATATATATGTGACACTATTTGAAGGTTGAACATGAGTAATCATACCATGTTATATGTTGTTATCCCTATGTGTGGATTTAATTTCAAGTAACTGTTACGTGCTTGAATGTGAATGTGAATGTGATCAATATCAGCTGATATTTCGGGGGTATAATGGAATACGACCACTTATGAGAAGTTGTAACATAAGGTGCTCGGGTTTCATTATACCTGTGTCCGTTTCCACCCCACTGCGGCCACAGTTTGGGGCTCAGTTACTATGAATATGCCTAAGCAGTTCATAGGATACTGATACCTTACATGGTTCCCTGGAAAATGGGTCTTGTAAGGCGTGAATAGGCTTAAGCCGTTCACAAGAAAAATGGGTTTCATTCCGAGAAGGCACGACTTATGATTCAGACGGGACAAAGGTAAGATCAGGTAATGTAATGTGCTTACTGTGTGCTAAATATGATGTTGAACAACTTGTTTATGTGTTGCATCTTATTTGGCATCTTGCTGCATACATAATAGCTTACTGAGATTCTTTCTCACCCCGTCTCCCTTTAATTTTTTTTAGATCCCGCTGAGACAGGAGGTCAGGACCGGTGAGGCCGGGGCACAGTTGGCTCGTCTTTTGGTTGTCAGGGTACGTTTTGCTAGGAGGGTTAGGTTGGTTAATGTTATTCTTTTGGGGAAAGTTGTAAATAACTTTTATGAATGGTTTCAAACTATGGTTTGTAATTAATGTGGTGTGGTTGTAAATGTGATAGTATGATCCTCCCTTTTGTTGTGGAATGAATGAAGGCAGGTTAATATATGGAACAGGTTCCTTAAACATTTCATTTAGAGCGGTCATGCCAAAATTTTATTAAAACTTAATTAGTTTGAAATGATTTTTGAAAAAAGGTTTCTTTTAAGTCGGGTCGGGTTGGGGACCCTACCATCGGGGCACGAGTTTATAGGTCCCGAGGTTGGGGTGGCCCCACAGAGAAGGCAGCCTACGCCTTAGTCGTAGCCTCAAGAAAGCTGCGAGCTTATTTCCTGGCCCATCCCATCGTGATGCTCACGAATGCACCCTTGAGAAAAATATTGCACAAGCCAGAGAGTTCAGGTCGCTTGCTCAATTGGTCAATTGCCCTTACAGAATTTGACATCGAGTATCGACCTCGAAAAGCATTGAAGGCTCAAGCTCTAGCAGATTTCTTGGTTGATCTTACGTTCACCAAGGAAGACAGCGAACAGTGAGCTCAGAAAGAGAAAATCAAAGGTAAAGAGCCAGAGTCCCAAGTCGTCACTAGCCTACCCGACGACTGTTGGAAGGTTTATTCAGATGGGTCAGCAACCAAAAATGTTAGTGGAGCTCGGATAGTCCTGATCGAGCCAGAATCTGGGACAGTATATGAGGAGTCATTGAGATTCAAGTTCGATGCTTCTAACAACCAGGCAGAGTATGAGGCATTGGTTGCAGCCATCAAGTATGCAAAGTGCTTTGGAGCTACCAAAATCAGGGCATATTGTGACTCACAACTGATAGTCAACCAGATCCGAGGAGAGTACGAGGTGCTGAATTCTACTCTAGTCAAGTATCACGACCTAGTGAAGGAATTGACAAAGGATTTGGAATTTTGGGAAATTCAGAGGATTGGCAAGAAGACAACGAGCTAGCCGACCTACTCTCAAAGCTGGCCACTTCAGACGAGCCGCATGAAGAACCCATCTCTTACCTTGAGAGCCCAGCTTATGAAAGGGTCAAGATTCAATACATAGAGGACTCCTCGAGAAATTGGGTTTATGAGAAGTGCTGGATCGAAGAAATGAAATCATACCTAGAAAGTGGCGAGATGCCTGATGACGAGAAGAGAGCTCGAGCTATCAAAAAGAAAGCTCCGAGGTATGTTATCCAAGGAGGCATGTTGTTCAGAAGATCATACACTAGGCCTTTGTTGAAGTGCATTCATCCTCAAGAAATCACACAGTTAATGCATGAGGTTCACAGTGGAATTTGTGGCGGACGCCTGGGGGCCAGGACTTTAGCTGACAAATTGATCACCTTGGGGTACTACTGGCCGCACATGAGAGCTGACACTCATGACTTTGTTCAACAATGTGATCAATGCCAAAGGTTTGCCAACCTACCTCATATGCCTACAACGGAGCAAACTCCTGTGATCGCTGCTTGGCCATTTGATATGTGGGGCGTCGACTTGATTGGACCCTTCCCTCCCACCCGGGGAAATTGCAAGTATGTGATCGTTGCAATCGATTATTTCACCAAATGGGTTGAAGCAAAGCCATTAGCTCGCATCACAGAGGAAAACGCCATCAATTTCATACATGACTTCATCTGGTGTCGATTTGGAATTCCTAGAGCTATAGTATCAGACAATGGCTTACAGTTATCAAGGGCTTTCGAAGCAGAAATGACTCGAGTAGGGATAAAGCATTGGCAGTCGTCTGTCGCCTATCCTCAAGGAAATGGGCAAGCTGAGGCAGCAAATAAGCTTGTTCTATCTGTACTAAAGACAGGCTTGGTTGGTCGACGTAACAATTGGTTGGACGAACTCCCCCTTGCTCTCTGGGCAGTTCGCACAACCACTCGGGGGCCTACGGGGGAAACCCCATTCGCTCTTACATATGGATCGGAGGTCATGGCACCTGCTGAGCTACGATTTCCTACTGCCAGAGTAACTTTCTTCGATCAAGAGCAGAATGACACTAACAGATTGATCGACTTGGATTTAGTCGACGAGAAGCGAGACACGGCTTACCTTCGGATGGTCAACTATAAGCAGCGAACTAAAAGTTACCACGACAAGAGGGTAAAGGCTAGATCATTCCAAGTAGGGGATCATGTGTTGAGAAAGATTGAATCAACTGGAAGGAGAACCCAACAGAATAAACTATCTCCCAACTGGGAAGGTCCCTACATTGTCACTCGAGTCATCAAAGAGGGGACTTACATGATAGCTCATCCAGACGGTGAAGAATTGAAGCATCCATGGCATGCTACTCACCTCATCAAGTATTACTTCTAGTTCGACTCCTAGTCCAGTTAGTAAGCTAAGGCAATCTTCAAGATTGGAATTTGTCATAGTTCTAGCTTTCCATTGATGTAAACGTTTTCCTACTTCAATAAAAACGCAGTTCTACTCGACCAAACATTGTGTTACATTAACTTCAACGAGCTCGACTCTTAGTCAGCTCTGTTTTAGCAAGCTCGATTCTTTATCAGCTTTGTTCCTTAAACAAGTTCGACTCTTAGTCAACTTAGTTCAATGAGCTCGACTCTTAGTCAGCTCCGTTTTAACAAGCACGATTCTTAATCAGCTTTGTTCCTTAAACAAGTTCGACTCTTAGTCAACTTAGTTCAACGAGCTCGACTCTTAGTCAGCTCCGTTTTAACAAGCTCGATTCTTAATCAGCTTTGTTCCTTAAACAAGTTCGACTCTTAGTCAACTTATTTCAACGAGCACGACTCTTAGTCAGCTCTGTTTTAATAAACTCGATTCGTAATCAGTTTTGTTTCTTCGCAAGGCCGACTCTTAGACGACTTCGTCCTAACAAGGTCGCCTACTCATCAAAAGATAACTCGACCATAGTCTTAAAGCGACTTATTCGTTTTATTGCATCTAGCTCGACATAAACATGCAGAAATTAGAAGCATACAACAAGCAAGGATATAAGGTCAGTTACGATTACATATAAATAATCTCCCAAAAGCGGGCTAAGACTTGTGCAAAATAAGAGATACGAAGTATTAGGCCTCCCAAAAACTGGGCCAAGGCCTTTAAATAGTTACAAACATGAAAAGTAAAATTGTTTTGGGGGCTTGTTCCATTACACAAAGTTCATTTAAAATCAAACAGCTTGGTCGGAGGCATTGGGGTCGTCATTGGCATTTCGCTCTTCATTGTCTGGTTCATGTTGCTGAGGGCTTAAGGGTTTGCCCGACTCCGAGTAGACTCTCTGTACGGGTTCTTCATCCTCCTCCATGGCGTCAGTATCTTCAAGCTCCTTCAAAGCGTCATCAAAAGTCCTAGTGGCTAAAACTGGAGGTTCCCACGACTCATTACCATCTTCTTTATCTTCTTGGGCAATAAAGGCTAAGTCTTTATCTGAGTAGGGAACCACCGAATGTCCACCACGAGCCACCATATCATACTGAGGTGCATAGGCCCATCGAGATAATTGTTCCAATGACACGTCAGAGTCTGGGTCGACTAGAGCTCGACGAGCCATATGACATTTTCCCAAGTCCAGAAACCCCTTCGCCTTGTCGACAATGGTATTATGATATTCATCTCCTTCCTTGAACTCATCAACTGCCTTCTTGGAAGCGGCCTGGAGGTCCTCTTGCCATTTCATCCGTGTAACGATTCTCCTCATTCAGCTCGATCAAGAAGGTGTCTTTCTCCTTCAAAAGTTTGGAAATTGTTGCCAGCTCCGTTTTGGTCTTCTCAAGCTCTGAGCGATCGGCATCCCTCTCCTTGGTCACCTCGACCACCTTGGCGTCAGAAGCTTTCAGATCCTCCAAAGCTTTATCCACGTCCTCCAGGGCTTTCTTCTTCACCAACTCCTGAGCATCAAAAGAGTTGTCGAGGTCATTATACTTTTCTCTTAGCTCAGTTAACTCTTGGGACTTCTTGGAATAATCCTTCAGAGCCTGCCTCTCCCTCTCAATGGAGGCCCTCCAAGAGCATTTAACTTGTTCAACCATGGTGAGATTCTGCATTAAAGGAAATCAGGGAAGAGTTAGCTCGGAAATCAAGTTGACAAGCTAAAGGAATAAGCGATAAGGCAGAAAGGAAAAATGAAAGTTTACCTCACTGTGCACCATCCCAGAGCGAGCTGAGAACTCCTCAGGGGTAATCCCCTTATCAGCAAAATGGGCAAGAAGGTCGACGTCGATGGCCCTCCTAACAACGACCTGGCCCAAGCTCATATCTGGATAGAGACGACTCAAGCTATTGACCCCAATGAGAGGGGGCACATCACTCAGTCTCCTCATCTGATCTTCGAGGGACTCTTGGGGGGCAGGAGGAGGAAGTTGGCTCGAGAGAACGGATTTCCCCTTATCAGTTCTCATTCTCTTCTTGGAGTTCAGGGGTAGGTCATCATCATCCATCACCTCATCATCATCCACGTTCACCACAGTCAAGGGACCAGTCCCACCAGTCCCTGCGCCAGAGGTCGCCATATTGGTATCTGGAATGGGGTCGGAGCTCAAGCTCGGTCTAGTCGACCTGTTGGATGCATTCTCCCCTTCAGCTGTCCCCTGAGCTCGACTGCTGCTCTCTAGGGGATCCTCCGACTCAAGTTCCTCCATGGGAACCATCCCAGCATTGTCTTTAGACAACAAGTTAGTCCTCACAGCAGCTTCTCTCTCTCTGTTAGCTCGAGCATTGGCCGCCCCGTGGGCTTTCTTAGCTTTCTTTCTATCAGACACAGCTACGATGCGACCCATGTTTGCTTCTTGTTCTGGGGTCAAAACTGCAACAAAGCCAAAATAGCAGAGTATTAGCTCAACATATGAAGGTTCTACATACGAGCTGAAGTTCTATGTACGAGCAAACTATGTACGAGTTAACTGTCTTATGTGCGAGTTAACAATTGACGAGCTAAGAGATGTACAGACAATTCAAAATAAGATGATGTGCAATCAAAGTGTTCATACATGTAAGCTATCAGAACAACAATCTAACGGATGAAGGGCGAGTAAAGGATTACGTAATAAAGTGATCTTACCACTAGGATGCTCTCCATTATCTTTGCAATAGTTGGCAGTCCGTTTGCATAGTTGACACTTATCCTCGAACTTTCCCAAAGCATGGGTAACCCAATCGGGATATACAGTGCCCCTACCAACGTGCACCAGAGGCTGCACCTCTCCCTCTCCAGCCATCATCCCGGCCTGGATGTAGTTGTATTTGGTGGTACCTAAAGACTCCCAACTGATGGGTCCCTTATCAGCTAATCTACACAACTTCAGGTATAAATCGAAATGCCAGGCTGGCTCCCAATAATCCCTCTCATCCATGCTCAGACGTATCGGCCGGTTGTAAGGGAAATTCCCATCCTAATCTGCTCTCTACTACCACCACGTGGGAGTTCCATCCGCTTGCTTTGCTGGGAAGGTTTGTGAAAAGCTTGCGAGAATTGGGTTTAGAGGGGGTACTGACACTCAGGTCCTCTCCACTATACTTAATACAGAAGAATTCCTTAAACACCCTCATACAGGGTTCGTATCCTAAGAACCTACACACCATGGCAAAGCATACTAAGACCCTACAGGTGTTGGCTCCCAACTGAAGGGGTAAGGCATTAGCACACTCCAACAACTCGTTTATGAAGGGGTCAAGTGGCAACCTGAAGCCAGCCACGAATTGGCCATAGAAGAAAGCTACCCTAGTGGCATCCTTGGTAAAGGTCGACCTAAACTTAGCCATGAAATCCTTCTTGCTATAGATGGTCACTCTATAATCATCCTTACTCACCTCACAAAAATCATAGATCATGCTATACCTAGAGGGCAAATTCTTTTTCCCACGCAACGGCCCGTGAGGAGCGTAGCCCCTCTCATTCTTCCCCGGCACCACAGAAGACCCAAATGCGTCCACAATTCTGGGACCCGAAGAGGTAGATGCAGTAGCTCCACCTTGAGAAGCCATATTTGTACAAGAAGAAGGAGAAACAGGGGAGTCAGGCCTTTGAACAATTTCAGTGGACCTACCTAAGGGCGACCTAGACTCCCCCGGGAAACTCTTCCTATTCCTAAGGAACGAAGGTTTTTTGACATTCCTAACATAAAACAGAGCAATGTGATCGAGTAATTCGTGAAAGAGATGAAAGGTGACAGTGTTCGATTCATCAATTATTAAATTACCTACATCCTCTCCAACATGCAACCCTATTTCACTAAAATTCAGCCCCCACCTTGTCAAGATGGAGGCACATTCATCCAAAGACATCTCTCTCCACTCACCGTTTACATTCTTGTACACCCTACGGTTAACCGTGCAGTATCCATACCAGGCTCCAGGCTCGCTACTGAAGGTGCTAGCCATGGCGGAATCAAGTACGAAACAGAAAATCAAGCCCTAATGCAAAGAAACAAGAGGAATACCTTAATCAGTTGCTAAAAAAGAGTTGTTGTGGAAGACGAAGATCGAATTTAAACCAGTTGATTCCTTGCTACCTTCGCGGAGTATACGTAGTTCAAGAACGGTAAAAGTTCAAAAGGAAAAGGGATTCTGTTATTTATATTTTCCGAAATTGGAAAGGAAGGAAAATTCGAAATTAATTTTCTAATTAATTGGGAAAACGGTTCCCTAGACGGATTATCAAACGTCTAATAAATAATCATTACAAAATACGGCGCTCCTTCCGATCTGACCGTTCATCGCCAACGTCCAGGATTGTGCCACGTCACCATTAGTCGACTAAAAGTCAAGAGCGAATATCGACCTGCGGGTTACAACAATCTTTGTTGAAAATTTCCTTAACTTCCTAGTCGACAAAGTCAACTCGAAAGTTGGGGGCCACTGAACATACCAAAAGTTTCGAGTTGGGCCAAGCGAGTAAAGCCCAATCATATGCTGTCGTGGCCTCCGCATTTTTAATGAGTCTGGCCCACAACCATAAGGCCCAAGTCCCAAGACCGGATCGCCGACCTAAGCTCACTGTCCGATCTCAAGATCCCGACCTAGCTTGGTCCGACTATACGATCCATGCTCTCATTCGGGTACGATCCAGCTCTACCCGTCAGTCAGGTCGACCTATCCCAATAAGCAACCCCGACCTAACCAGTGTCGACCTAATCAAACAAGACGTGGGTGTAACTCTTTCCATAACCGGTTCCCTACAAATCAGGAGCCATATCAGGACACGTTCCCATGATATGTAATTGTCCCAAGAATTACGGAGCTCATGTAGCCCACCAAAAATAACCGCTCTCATCAACTATAAATACTTCACCACTACCAACGGTGCAAAGGTAACTGCTATTTTGTTATCAGAATTCCATTATTCAATACGTTTTAGCTCTCCAACCATCAAATACTTACTCTCACGCCCGAGGGTCTAAGCCGGAGACACATCCGGCTAGTCGTGGAGTTGTTTTTGCTGTGTCAAGGAGCCAGGTGATCGGTATCAGTCCTGCCACGTGGAGGAAGATTGATAAGCACCTTTCTTCGCCGGCGATCAATTTTTATTTTTATTTTTATTTTTATTTTTATTTTTATTTTTATTTTTATTTTTATTTTTATTTTTATTTTTATTTTTATTTTTATTTTTATTTTTATTTTTATTTTTATTTTTATTTTTATTTTTATTTTTATTTTTATTTTTATTTTTATTTTTATTTTTATTTTTATTTTTATTTTTATTTTTATTTTTATTTTTATTTTTATTTTTATTTTTATTTTTATTTTTATTTTTATTTTTATTTTTAACAAAAAAAATCCTTAAAATTCATTCTTAGAAAGAAGGAGATTATAAAAATAAAAGAAAATCACTTATAAAAATAAATCAGGCATACTCCCTCTTTCCTATATGTTAGGGAAGATAAAATGAAATAGAAAATAATAAGATAATAATTATTGTGAATAATTTCTAGTTAGAATGGAAAAAGTACAAGTGATTGGATTCTCTCCATTATTGAAATAAACAACTCGTACACCCTCTGTCACACTCTCTGATTATGAATATGTTATGTCTCCCTCCCTTTGGGAATTCGTTCAAAATAAGGGTTGCTATTCATTTTTGTTTTAGGGTCACATTTATTTGTTTTAATCCAAAAACAAGCTGGGGGTGTTAAGTTTTTTCATCTTGATGTCGAGCTTGCCTTCCCTACAATATCTTGTAATTTAATTAGTTTAACGGTCTGTACTCAAATCATTTCTTTTTATTTAATCAAATAAGTTGCCAATTTTAATTATTTGTTTTTGAGCCTAACTTGAAATGATCATGTTTAAGACAATGTTGCAATTATTGAAAGTAGCTTTATCATAAATACTTAGAGTGTACAATTGTCTTCTACTGCAAATTCTAGATCTTTTATCACAAACATAGAGAGAAATGAGTTTTTTAGTGATTAGAAAAAAGCCACTTACCATCGTGCCAGAGACCTAGAGACCTTTGGTGTCACATTTATTTGTTTTAAACCAGTAAAACAAGTCAGGTGTTAGTTTTTTCTCATCTTGATGTGGTGGCCTTCCCTACAATATCTTGTAATTTAATTAGTTTAACGGTTGTACTCAAATCATTTCTTTTAATTTAATCAAATAAGTTGCCAATTTTAATTACACAAAATGCGGGGAGAAACGCGTTTCTCCGGCGTATGGAGAAACGGGGCTTGGTTTGTGTATGACATACTTATGACTGGCTGGATACCACTTCTCGCTGATATTCGTGAACATTGAATATGGATATCCGAACTTTGAAAAGGATATAAATCAAAATATTTTTACGGATATCCTTTCGAAGCTTCGGATATCCATATTCAATGTTTCGATATCTGGAAGGATATCGAGAAAAATATTTTAGTTTACGGATATCCTTTTCAAAGCTTCCGATATCCATATTCAATGTTACGGATATCCAGGAAGCTTTGAGATATCCGAAACTATGTATGTCGCGCGACAAATCGTTTCTCTATAAGATCAAAAACGCATTTTCTAGACATAATCTACTCTTTTAATTATTTGTTTTTGAGCCTAACTTGAAATGATCATGTTTAAGACAATGTTGCAATTATTGAAAGTAGCTTTATCATAAATACTTAGAGTGTACAATTGTCTTCTACTCAAATTCTAGATCTTTTATAACAAACATAGAGAGAAATGAGTTTTTTAGTGATTAGAAAAAATATGTTTAAACTATGTGGTGAATTTTTGTAAATAAGTGAAAATTGGTACGTCGTGATATTTTTGTAAATAAGTAAAAACTTCGTGCACAATGGGTCATGGCCAATAAAACTTCTGAATATCAAGCTCAAAGGATTTTTGATATCCAGAACATTCGAGATATAAATACAGTAAGGTTTGGCGTGCGCTAGTTCATTACCAACAAACCTTCTATATATCAATATATCAAGGTCAAAAGAATTTTGGATAAAAATATTAAAGTCTTTTGTATATCAATATTAAGCTTTCTGGATATCAATACTAAAGATTTCTGAATATCAATATTAAAGCATTGTGGATATGAATTAAAAAACACATTTGAACAAGACCATGTATAATAAATCTTTTGTATATCAACCTCAAATTTTCGAATATCCAAAACCATTTGACCTTGATATCCAGAAGTTTTGTTGGTCATGAACCCATTGCGTAGCAAACCTTCTAAATATCAATGTTAAAGGATTTTGGGTATCCAGAACCTTTAAGGTTGATATCCAAAACCTTTGAAATTGATATTCAAAATGTTTTTTTAAGAGGGAAATATCGAGACCTACAAAATTCATCGAGCTTTGCCATGTGATTATTGTTTTAAAAACTCCAAAATACGTCATTTAGATCCTCAAACATGCCTTTGAAGTTTCTATAAATGAAGTGTTAAATGATGATAAGTTGTAGTTTTTGTTGTTACATACATAAGACTCTATATTGATATCCATAAACCTTTAAGTTTGATACCCAAAAAGTTTGTTAGTTATTGACTTAGTCACGGTCTTGATTTTTAGCACGTATAAACTTTTCATTATTTACAAAAATGTCACCGCAATTTTAAAAACATGTTCATAACACTTAGGAAAGAAGTGACGCACTCATCTTTTATTGAGTTTCTATTAAGCTAGAGGCACAAAATACGTTCATAAAAAGTTGGGCAAAAAAAGAGATGATATTTTATTGATTTGATCGATTGTATACCCACTACATTTTAATTAAAAATATCAATAAAATTATACTAATTATTTTGTATCTAAATTTATGTGACCATATTTTGTGTGCCTAATATTATCCCCCTCTTATGTTAACATCTGCTATTTGGCGATAAAAAGGATCATAGGTGAATTTTACTTTGGCTATATGAACAAATAGGCCTTGTTTGGATGTGCAACATTTTGTAATAATATTATTTATTATGTTATACTCTTTACAAAATAAATATTGTATTTTAATTATTTTGTCAAAATTTTCATAATTTTTTTATAGAATTTAGGGTAGGTCCAAAAAGCTCCAATTAAACCCAAGCTTAGTGCAATGCGTAATATTTATGAGTAGGTCTAGGAGAAACGTTTCTCCATAAGTTATGGAGAAACGGGTAATGGGTATCCGTAACCTTTTGAAAGGATATCCAGAATTTTTGTATTGGCCGACGCGCCCGTGGTTACGGATATCGTCTCAAAAGGTTCCTGGATATCGAACCCTTTGTTCATGATATCCGTAACCTTTTGAAAGGATATCCAAAAAAAATTTTGTATTGGCCATGATTCTTGGCCCATGGTTACCACGGATATCGAGTCTTCAAAGGTTCTTGGATATCCAGAACCCTTTGTCCATGATATCCAGAACCTTTTGAAAGGATATCCAGAAGTTATGTTAGAATGGGACCAACACATACCCCAAATCTATATCCAGAAACCAGTGAAAAATATATCTAGAAAACAGTTAAAACTATATCCAGAAATAAGTGAAGGCCATGACCAGAAAGTTGGTATGTGTTGATCCCATTCTAACATAACTTCTGGATATCATGATCAAAGGGTTCGAATATCGAGGTAACTTTGGAGGCGATATCGAGTAAGTTTTGAAAAAACACTGCGTTTCTCCATAACTTAATGGAGAAACTTTCTCCCTAGATTTTGCGAATATTTATCTGACAAGAGATCGATTTTCGAGGAGCTTGTTAAAGTAAATTTCAAATAAACAAGGAAAAAAATCACAACAACGATCCAAACAAAATCAATCGAAATAAGATTATAAATTTGTTAAATATACTCTCTTTCCCACGTTCTACATAATAATATGCAAAAATATATATTTTAATGCTAAAACTTTAGGAGTTAAATATACACTCTTTTCCCGTTCTCTATAATAATATGTAAAATTATATTTTTAATGTACAACTTTAGGTTAAATATACACTCTTTTCCCATTCCTATAATAATACGCAAAAATATATTTTTTAATGTACAACTTTAGGTTAAATATACACTCTTTTCCCCCGTTCTATAATAATATGCAAAAATATATTTTTAATGTACAACTTTTAGGGGGTTAAAATATACTCTCCCATTCCCCTTTCTATAATAATGTTGAATAATAATATGCAAAAAATATATTATTTGATCGTCTCTTAAACTGAAAGTAATTAACAAAGCTTATAAAATAAAAATGAGACTTACTTATTATAATCAAAACAATTATTTATTTACTTCATTTCCTTTCTATGTTGGAGAGAGAGAGAGAGAGAGAGAGAGAGAGAGAGAGAGTAACACGTGAAAGATTCTTGATACAGACCGAAGAAGAAGCTTATGCCACACACATTTTTTATTTAGCATTCCTTGAATTGATCTCTCAAAAACGTTCGGTAGCTTGTCTCAAAAATTTTCCTCTCTGTACCATTTGCATTTTCCAACAATTTGACATGTTTGTTTGATGCAAGCCGTTATTGTTTTCTCTCTATTTTCCACCATTCGTTTCATATAAAAAGTTACAAATTTGATATTTCACAAAAAATTACAGAAAATGTATAGTTGAGTAGAATGTTATTAGTATGAAAAATAATGAATGCGAGAAAAAGTGGGATAGAGATTGGTTAGTTGATAGTTATTGTAATTGGCGATGACAAGTGAGTCCCACAAAATCATTAAAAAATATTAAAAAATTTCCATTTTGAAAGTGTGTATTTTTAAATAGGGCCTTTGAAAATGAAAATTTGTGTGTTTTGAAATAGGGCGGAGGAGTGTATCGTTATTTATTTATCTTAGATTGATACAAGTCAGCGATGCATGAAGCATTCTTACATATATTTAAAAAGAAAAAATGGAACTAAAATAAATAAAAAAATCAATTCGTTTATAAATTATGGAATATTTTCTTAAAAGCGCATTGTCAGATACATAGAGATTAGAAAACGATAAAATAGAAATAAAAAATCATAAGGAATATGCA